>SRLM01001717.1:40233-120490 GCA_015708895.1 Populus ilicifolia | reverse complement strand
AAGATGCATACCTCAAGTCCATCAATTTAAGATTTTAATAAAGAGTCTTTCCGTAGGAAAAATATTTCATATTTATGAATTAAATTAAAAATCTCAAAGTAAAGAACAATTATACAATATAATTTCGATAAATCAATAATATTAATTATATTATATTTTTATTCAGACCTCGATCAAATAATATCTTGATTAATTAATAATTGTTTATAATTATAAAAAATATTAATTTATAGAGTCTTAATTGTATGTGTATGTGTATGCGTGAATATGAGTGGATTTACATGGAAAAGATGAAGGCAGTTGCTCTATTATTTATTTATTTATTTTTGCAAATAGTCATAAAGCTCTCGATAGTTTTATTGGTTCAAAATTTGCCTTCTTGTTTTTATACAGATGTCCCGTAAAATTCTTAAAACTTGTCCTACGTCATTGGCATAACTACTTCTAAATGGTCTTCTTTTTTTTTTTTTTTTTGGGGGGGGGGGGGNGGGGGGGGGGTGATTATGTATGCAAGCATGGTTTAAATGTGCTATTTTGTGATTTATCGATTCAAATTTTTATCTAAATATATTTATTTAAGTTAAATAATTATGTAATTTTATGTTGTTGTTATATACCTCTAATACGTAGAACACTTCTTGCCATTTTGTTTTATGCATAAACATTACCCTTACACCCAGTTTTTTTTATATATATATAAAAAAGGATTAATAAGAAAAGGATAAATAACATGAGAGGGATGTGGGATGAGTGATTTGAATATACTTTAGCTTGATAAGAAGGATAATGATCCAACGAGTGATTGGAGAGATCCTTCCGTTAATCATTACAATTTTGAAGGATTGACTTTTATCCTTGTAATTCTCAATCATTTCAATTTATATAGATTGAATTTCGTGATTTTGTTTCTTGTTAGTCAAATAATTAGAAATTTGATATCAATATTTTTTTACCTTTGAAAATATTAAACTTCTAGGTAACTAAAATTAATGATAGTTTATATTAAAGTTGTTCTCGTAAAAAAATTCTGCTTTATCAATATATTATAAGTTAAAATCTTGAATGAATCTAAATATATTCATGGATGATTATCCATGACTTTCATCAAACCTATATCAAATAATGATAACAATATATATTAATTAACTTCTTTAACTAAATAAATTTATAAAAATATTGGTTTAACTAAAGATTATCCAACCTACTTTAATATTTTTTTAATTTATCAATTATCTGCGTATATACAAATTACATTTACAAAAATTATAATTTTTCAATAAAATTAACAAAATATAAAACAGACCCTAAGTCATTATTTATTTCATCACAACATACCTAAGTTAGTAATTCAATATAAGTTTCAATAATTTACAAACAAATATAATTTTATAAAATTATAAATTTATATAACAAGTTTGTTTGAGAAAAAACAATAAAACAAGCAAACACCCAACAAAATATATATAATACAAAAAAAATATACAATAAAAAAATTAATATTTTAAAATTATGTTCAAATTAAAAAAGCAGTACATTTACTTACTTAAAATAAAAAAAATCTACAATAGAATTTCAATCAGAACACAATGTTGTCAAATAGAGTGCTGTTATGACTAAAAAAGTTGAAAAATAATGATTTGTGTTGAGATGAAAGAGGCTGTTTGTTTAGTTCCAAAGAAAAAGAAAAAGAAATAGAGGAGAGAAGTGTCGCTCGTCAGGTCATATACTAACTATTATCAATAGATTTATCAACAAAAATTTTAGTTTATCACTACATGGGCAATTTTATTGATATAAGTAACATATCACTATATGAACTTTCCTATTTAAATTTAATTGTAATTTTATTAATAATAGCATCAACAAGAACTTAAATGTTATTGTATTATTTGATTTTTTAAAACCTGGAGTTCTCTTACTGTATATTAATATAAAAAAATGGTAAATACTAATAAAGTTAAAAATAAAAAAATGATTAGTAAATATCATCTCAAAAATACTTGACAAAAAAAAATTTGATAATTTCATTTGTATTTGTAGATTTTCTTATAATGACCTAAAAAGTTGGCATTTGTTGAAATTAAATTATATCAATACATTCTAAAAGAAAATTATCTCAATTGTTGGCAAACAATAAGATGCCGGTACGGACCAGCCCAGACTTGGCGGAGCATCAATCCTGGTTGATTGTTTAATAAAAAATCACTGAAATATATAAAACATTCTATAAAAAGCGTGTGTGTAGAAAATCTATGCTTCCAAGACGAAGTAGAATTTGTTCGAAAAAGCTATACCAAGCTGTAGCAGCTAGGGGTGGCCCTGGGGGCACCGACCGCATACTAGAGAGAGGGACAAGCCATCATCTCATCACAAGATACTATACTTGGCATCTGAATTTAGGTAGATAGCATAACATTTCAGCAGAAAGTGAAACGAGGAAAGAGGAACGGGCAACTTAAACACTCCGAATCATTAAAGAGAGAGCTTTTCTAGCGCAAAGTTGCAGGTACAATGGAAGATAATACTGGTAGGCAAATACTTTAAGGTAAAGGTGATGGTGGTGGAAGATAAGCCTGATAGAGACAGAGTGTGCGCCACTACCGCCCAATAGCATGTGAGCAAGAGTTGAGTCTTCAGTACAAAGGGTCAACAACGTAAAGCATAGAGCCATTGAGAGCATGGTCCCCATGAAAGCTCCTATTCTTCTTCCTTTTACCTTTCGAAATCTTCCATATCTTTTTTTTTTTTTTTGGTTTGATTAATTGTGGCTCAACTTTGGGAAATACGGGCTCGATGCCATGACAAGCTAGTCGGTTTTGTGTCAGCATTCTCTTTTTTTGCTTTTTAATTCATAATCAATATATATATATATATATATATATTGATTGATATCAATACACAGATATTTGTGCTCTCCTTACTGGCTGTCTTTTTAAGAAAATATTTTATAAATAAGTTTTTTTATTAAATCTTGACACGAATTGACTTGTAGCTTATATATTGATTGATTGATAAATACACGTATTTTTATAAAATATTTATATGAAAAAATTAAATTTTATTTTTTTAAAATATTTTTAAAATATAAAAACAAATAAAACATTGAAACTTGAAATCATATATCTAATAATTATATATCAAATAAAACATTTTTATAAAAAATTTATATGAAAAATATGTAAAAACAAAACATTTTGTTTTTTTAAACACTTGTTTTTATTGATGATTCTATGAAGATGAAACTTGAAATCATATATCTAATAATTTTTTATATAAGTGTATAAATTGGTTTAGAAGTATTAAAAAATTAATTCAAAATAAAAATTAAAAAAATTAATTACTTTTAAAACGTTTTTTAAATATAAAAACAAATAAAATCTAAATTTCAATTCATTAAAACATGTAATCCTTTTATTTTTATTTTTAAAGTGAATTCTTAATTTAATGGAAGGGATGCACTGTGTTCAGGGGGAAACATGGGTATTTCAAAACCGAACCTCTAACAGTGGTCAATATCGTGTTACAACATTCGAGTCAACGATTTCGCTTTAGCAATATCATATCATCTTCCAAGGCTTCTTGCAAGAAAGATAATACTTAAATGCTGATTTAAATGATTTGTGAATTTATTTTTCATATTCATGTTTTCCTCAAGCATTAGAAAGAAATTTTAATCAAGCTGTGAATTAATTTATCAAATTAATCAAGTTAAGTTGATTAAATCTCATCAAATTTAATTTTAAACCTGATATTAGGTCTAGTATAGAATTAATAAATCACTAAATTAATATATTAAACGAGATTAAATCTAATAATATCAAATGAAAGCAGGTTTGATAAATACCCTGAATATTGGAAAAAGAAATTAAGAAAAGCATAGCCCGTGCTCCTCGTTGCCACTAACCACGAAATGCTATGACTGCAATGGCCACCAACCATTCTCTTAATATCTCCGTCTCCATCTTCTCACTCAAAGGGCAGCTCGATGAATATAAAAAGATAAAAATTATAAGTTCAGAAAGGAAAACGGATGGGCGCGTGCTCAAGGACATCCGTACCCATAGCGACTTGCTAATGTGCTTACTAAAAATTAAGACCATCCGTGTTAAAAAAAACAAATTATAAAAATATTTTTTATTGGAAATAATATATATATTTTTTAATTTATTTTTAACGTAAATATATCAGAATTATTAAAAAATATAAAAAAATTATTTTAAACATTTTAAATAAAAAATATTTTATAAATATTTTATTTAAGTGGCATTACCCTAAAAAACATCTTCAACCATTTGTTTTTTAATTAAATGTAAGAATATAAAAAAATAAAAAATTATAATTCTAAAATCCATAGAAAACTAGAATAAAAAACATAGAAAAAAACAAAGAGAACGGCTCCCTGAATACAAGAAAAAACAAAAAGAAATCAAGAGAAGGCTAGACAAGGAACCATTTATTTATTTATTGTGTGTGTTTTTTATGGTTCTTTGTGTGGTTCCGACATCTTCAACCATTTATTCTTTCTTTGGTGTGTGGTGTAACTTTCTGTGGAACGAAATCTTCCTTTTGTGGAAGTAAACGTATTAAGTAAAGCAGACAGGTGAGGAATTCGTTCTCTTCTGTTCTATTAATAAATGAGGAATTAATGAAATGTAAAGTGCCTGCGAGGCTGGAGACCACAATCATCATGAATATTTGACCATAAGATGATGAAATAGTGATAAAGAAGCAATTAACAAAGAGAAAGATCAGTATAAATGGCTATGGTGCTTCATCCATAGCAGCCATTTGTGTGGTTGCCCTGTGTAAACCACAATCATCTGGGAAAGAGTTCTAATTCAGCCACCAGCTGTGGCGTGGAAATCCCCACTAAGTGGCAGGATGCGGAGTCTTCTGGGTGGTAAAGTACTGAAATTTATGTTCTGCTATCAACTTTCTCTTGCATCTAACGATGGAGCTGGTTCTATATAATTAATTAGTTGTTGATATGCTATAATTGGATCGTGTGGATAGCTTTATAAGTGGAAGATAAATGATTAAACTTAAAAAGGGACATGCTTATGAGACCACAACAAAAAAAAAACCAATAATTTTTTATTTGATTATAGAATTTTTCTAAAATAATTTCATGAAATTATGTAAAAAGTTAAGATTGATAATACCGTGTTTGTTTGTTTATGTATTTTAAAAAAATTATTTTTTATTTCAAATTAATTTTTTAATGATTTTAAATTGTTTTTATAAGCTAATATCCAAAATAAATTTTATAATATATATTATTTAATATATTTTTTAAAAAATACCCTTTAAAAACAATCAGCAACGATTAAACGAACTTTAAAAGTGAACCCATGCCTTTCAGCACACCATGAATCCTTGGTGTTGCAGAAATACCAAGATTCCTAAATCTAAAGAAACACGAGTTTGAAGAGAAAAACATGGAGCTTCGTGTCTCCTTCTCAGACCACACGATCGAGTTACCGTCCGAAGTAAAGGGACGGCTCATAAAAGTAGATTAATTCCACTAATATGGGACTCCATATCCGAGTCATAATATTCTAACTTGATTCCGTAGAAAGTACATGAGACACACGTACGCTAATATTCTGAACTTTAATTATATTCTTATAATCTTATGCTTGTTTATTTCTTTTATATAAAAAAAATATTATAACAAGAATAATCTCACTTGGCCATTACTAATAACTCTAAACACTATTTGCTGACTGGCTAATTGAGCATGTGCAGCTACATTATTAATTAACCCATTAAGAAGTGTTATTGAAATTTAAATTTACTATAGCTGATTAATTAAGTAATTATACATATATATATATATATGCGCGTGCACATGTTTGAGTTATAATGTTACCAACAACAACACAATTATCCTATTAAAATTTATTATTTTTGTGAAAAAAATTAATTTTAAGGAAACTTTATTCCTTAAAAAACATATTTTGTGAGTTTACATGGTAATAAAGCACTTAAAATCTACATACAATAGATGTCGAGTTCAAAATTTTCAAAAAATTAAATAAATTTGAGAGGTGTTATTTTCAAAAAAATATTTTTAATGTTGTGAGATAACATCTGATCAAAATAATATGTTGTTCAATAATATTATTATATTTTTAGGTCATTTACGGTATTGAGATTAATTACTTTTCATGTTCCTCAGTTCATGTTTATGATTTTAGTATTGGTTAAAATTGACAACATAAATGACTACATATTCTCATTATATAATTTCTTACAAACAAAAATAAGAATTTGTTAACCCAAAAATGCCCTTCCTTTTTCTTTTCTTTTTTTTTAGTCTCTTCCCCCCCGTTCATACCTATATAAAAACACCTAGTACTACGATTCAAAGGCGAGCTAGAACAAGAGATTTCTCCCTCTCTCAACCAACACTCCCGACGCCAATATTCCACTATTACATCCATCATTTTTTTTAATTCAGAAAGATGAGCAACATGCAGGATCAAGACAAGAAATCGAAGGTAAAGAAAGGATGGCTTGCAGTTCGAGTTGGCTTAGAGGATGAAGATGGTGGATTTCAAAGATTTGTAATTCCGATTTCATACCTTTATCACCCTCTTTTCAAGCGACTTTTAGAAAAAGCTCATGAAGTTTATGGCTACCACACCACAGGTCCACTAAGGGTACCGTGTTCTGTTGATGATTTTCTTCATCTCCGGTGGAGGATTGAAAAGGAGTCCAGTCATCATAGCCATCACAGTCACCATCACCACCACCACCACCTTCCTAGTTCTTTGTCTTTTTACTCTTGCTGATCGATCATATGTAGAAACTAAGTTACCCCATATAGCTAGCTTCTTCATATTTATAACAGAGGCTAGATTCCTTGTACTGCATAGTTAAGGAGGTGATGAAGATGTTGATATGCTGAACATCAACAACACTCTTGTCTTGTGTTTTTCTATTCAAAGAAAAGAAAAGCAAATACAATCGGTGTTTCTTTTTTCGTGTATGGTGAAGAACTTCCTATTCATTTTACACTACTCAGCCCCTCTAATTTATTTTTTTATTTAATTCTGAAGTAAAAAAATTTCTCCTGTATACATCTAATTTCATTGTGATAAAGTGTTTTGTTAATTTTAGTCGGTCTAATTAATTTTATTGTTTACAAGCAAACATGAAGGATCGATGAATTAAAATATAGATATGTTCCTAGTAATTAATAATATAGATATGTTCCTAGTAATTAATCGTCTAATAAATATGTTAAATATTCCTCTAGTCTATAGCCGAAGCAAGATATCTTTACAAGAGAAGCATGGACTCTTCGGAGTCACCTTCCACAAAAATATTATGGCCAGTTAATTAAAGAAAATGCAATACTGTCCATTGCTTTTTTGAACATCCTCGAGGACGTCTTCGTCCTCTCGTAATCATTTTGCCTTTGTGGGGTGGAAAAGAGCTGAGAACTATTGAGACATTTTCAATGTTTATCTTTTCTTTTCTTTCCATTTTTAACCTTAAGAGGTTCATTAATAAATCTCCTACCATGGGAAATTGTCATTTAATATTGTTGAATTTTTTAGTAAGATGATCAATTAAATTTTTTATTTCTCAAATTATCATTTCAGATTTAAATTTGAAAAAGAAGATTATGAGATTTTTTTATTAAATACATCAAGATAACCTATTTGTATATGAAAGTTTACCCTCAAACACCTTCAAAGAAGAGTTCATCTTTTTAAGAAAAAAGATATTGCTTATGCCATTAGAATTTCTAATCCAGGCATCTGTAACATTCAAATCCCAATTGATGAAGTTTTTCTTTGAGATTAGTTGTCCGAAAAGTTTCAAATAATGAAGAAAAAAAATCATGATTTCCTACAAGTCATCTGACTAATTAGCAAATTAAAAAATTAGTTATTTTATAGTTGTAAACCTCGGTCCCAAAAATCAGTAAACCGGTTTAATAGGGTAATCCTCATTAAAAAAAATAGTAAATCAAGAGAAAAAATTGCTGTGATATAAGATGAACATGCCCAATGAATTAACTTAAATTCCTGATCAAATAAAGTAATAAAATCAGTACATAAAATGTTAATTAACGATAAATCACCTAAACTTTCTAATCGGGTAAAATAATTATTGTAAAGAAAAAAAATTTATAATTTTTGGCTGCAATATTTAGGAAAATATCTTGGAATTCCAAATAAATTAATTTATAATTTTACATGCAAATAACACTAACTACAGGTACAAGCTCTGGGTATAATCACACAATTTTTAATCGAAAGAGGATGAAAGTTTCCATTGAATTAGTTTGAAAATCTTGACAATTCAAAGAAAGGTTGATTAAGAAAATTCAAACTTTGGCGTAAAATTATTTACTATTCAATTTTATGTTATTATTCAATTTTATGCTATTAAAAATATCTCTTAATTTGAACATTGGACCCAATTGAAATTTATCAAGAAGTATCATGATATGTTGTTCTATCTTCAATTAAAATTTTTGGAATTAAAGGATGAGAGACCTTAGCTTTTTCTTCTTCTCCTTTTTATTCTTTTTTTTTCTTTAAAAAATTAGTCAGGCTAGTGTTATGACACGAGTAATATCAAAAACTATAGTGCTAGTATCAAGTTTAACAAGTTAATTACCTTAAAGAATGTATGTTAGTTGTGAAGAGATACACTCTCTCAACATACACTCTGTCAACCATGATCTTATCTTTATAACTTCCTCTCATATTTAATTTCTTACTCTGTTTTGTATACATGATTACTTTCCATGTATAACATAATAGGCAATGATTATGTTTTCATGTATAGCATAATAGACAACCATGATGCTAGCTATACATAACTGTTACTCACCCTTGTAATTTTTTATTTAAGATGAATACAATACTAAAGAAAGGTAGGTTAGTTTTCTTACATGGTATCAAAGCTTCTAGAGGTATCACCAATGATGGAGTCTTCTACCTCTTCAATCTCACCTTGTCAAATTCTCATTCTTTTGAATTTTGACTTTCTTCTCCTCATTTACAATGTATCTCTATTAAGCTAGCCTCCACTAATTATATTTTGTGGAAAGCCTAAGTCATTCCTATTTTGTGTGGCAATGGTCTTCTCAATTATGTGTAAAATGGATTATGGTGGATGCAGTGCTAGTTAAAGATGTGGAGGCTCAAATCATAAAGCAGATGGATGTTTTGCCTCTGATGAAGAAGAAGAACAATTCAAAGCTTTTGCTACACTCTAAGTTGCCGATACTATAAAGGAAACTTGGTACACCGATATAGGAGCAAATCATCATATGACATATGATACAAGTGAAATGCAAGCTATTTATTCTTATCTTGGAAATGGTTATGTTACGGTTGGAAATGAAAATGGATTACAAATTTATGGTATTGGACAAGTCTCAGTACCTACTATTCATATCAAACTCACTCAATAATGTTCTTATTATCCCTGATATTAAAAAAAGAAAACAACTACTTGTCTCGCAATTTACAAAGAGACATAATTGTTATTTTATATTTTATCATTAGGGCTTTATTTTTAAAAACATGAGGGCGAAGTAGGTGCTACTTAAGGGCTCCGTGGTTGATGGCTTATATCCAATCTAGTTATAACAACATTCAAATTCTTCAATTGGTTTGTTATCAACTAAAGTACATAGCAACTTGTGGCATGCTTGCCTTGGACATTCTTATTCTCGGATTTTTTAATTTTTATGTTTACCATCTTTAAATAACATTATTGGTTTTTGTGAAAGTTATGTTTTGGGTAAATCAACAAAGTTACCATTTCTCTTAAGAGAGACATATGTTACTACCTTTCTACATACTCTTCATACTGATGTGAATGGTCAACTAGTTCAATACTTGTGTAAAAATAATTCAAAGTGATGATGGTGGAGAATTTGTAAACTAAAGTTTACAAGATTGTTTTGTATCCAATGATATTATTCATAAATTATCATGTCCTGGTACACCAGAACAAAATGGATTAGTTGAACTTTGGTATCAATATATTATGGATACTAGTTTAACATTAATAGCCCATACCTCTATTCCGCCATGATTTTGGACACCTACATTCACAATTACAGTATTTCTTAAATCTTCTAACTTTTATTCTTAGAAACAAGTCTCCTTATGAGTTTTTTTTAGATCACCATCATCTTACACTCTTCTACAAGTTTTTGGGTGTGCATATTACCTATTACTTACTCTTTTTAAAAGGTGTAAATTGGACCATAAATCTATCTATTGTGTGTTCCTACGATATTCTACACATCACAAAGGGTATTAATGTTTAAACTTGCAAATAGGTCGTATATATATCTCTTGGCATGTAAAATTTGATGAATTAATGTTTCTCTTTAGGTCTACACAAAGGACTACTAAATCTGATTTTTGTATTTTCAAAGTTCATGCTCTTTCCAAGCCTCGTTAAATTACTATTATGTAATCTATTTCAATGAATTCTTTACTTGTAGCTATTAATCCTGTTAACCATATGAATTCTTTATCTCCTCATGTTCAACACTTTGCATTAATACCTACGTCTACCTCATGTCAGGAGCCTCCTACTAACATTGTTATTCAGGATACTTTAGAATTGTTTTCTCTACCAATTAAGGTCATTTCACACTCTGCTTCATATCGAAGTCATCCTATGATCACACGGGTTCATTAAAAGCCTAAGGCTTTCTTTTCTTCAAGATATCCATTATATGCATGTTTTCTAGTAGATTTTGCAAACCACCCATAAGAGCCTCAGACATATGAGCAAGCTCTCACTGATCCAAAGTGGCAGCAAGCCATGAAAATTAAAATTACTACTCTTTCCAGCAATAACACGTAGACTTTGATGCCTCAAAGACCAGATATGAACCTGATTAGCAACAAATAGGTGTTTAAAATTAAAACACGATGTGATGGCTCAGTTAAATGATATAAAGTCCGATTAGTGGCTCGTGGTTTCACATAACTTCCTAGCTTGGATTATGATGAAATCTTTAGTCTGATGGTTAAACATGGTATCATCTGATTAATTCTCATACTTAGTTTGTCTCACAGCTGGTCAATTAGATAACTTAATGTCAGTAATGCTTTTCTTCATAGTAATTTATAAGAGTATGTTTATTTATCTCAACCACCTAGCTTTGAAGACTCATCTCATCCTTATCATATTTATCAACTACATAAAGCTCTTTACGGTTTAAAATAGGCTCTAAGAGCGTAGTACATGAAGTTTAGTTCTTATATTCAACAAATGGGTTTTCATCAATGTCCCTATGATCAGTCTTTATTTTTTCACCATCAAGGTTCAGATATATTTGTGAGTTGATGACATATTTATAACAGGGAGCTCTCTTTTAAAAATCAAGAGCTTTATTCTCATCTCTCTATTGCTTTTCACATGAAGGATCTTGGAGATGTTTCATTTTAGGACTACAAATCACATGAGATAAGTCGACCATCATTGTCACTCAAACTCGCTATCTACTTTCTTTGTTTCAGAAGTTTGGTCTAGTCGGTACGAAACCAGTCTCCACTCCTATGGCCTCTAATACGTCGTTGACTGCTAATAAAAGAGCTATCATATTTGATCTAGCTTATTATTGGCACCTTGTTGGTTTGCTACAAGATCTCACCTTGACACGCCTTAATATCTCCTATACAGTCAATAATATTTTTCATCTCATGTAATATCCTCCATCTCATGGCTTTAAAATGTATCTTTTGGTATCGTACCTTAAAGGTGCTTTTAATATTGGTCTTAACTTTGAAAAATCTCCTCTCATTACACTTCGTGGTTTTTGTGATGAGGATTGGGCAAGCTCTAAAGATGATCATCATTTTACAACTAGCTTTGTTATGTATATGGGTGATAACTTATTATCCCGAGGAGCTAAAAAGCAAGCTACAATGTCTTGTTCCACAACGAAAGTTGAATACCGTGCTTTAGTATCAACCACTGCTAAACTTATATGGTTTATACATCTTCTTAAAAGCATCAGCTATTCAATTCCTCCTCCCACATTATATTGCAACAACCTCAATGCTATAAACATGGCTAAGAATCTAATTTTTTATCATCGCACAAAACATATTGAGATCAATGTTTATTTTGTTTGGGAACAAGTTACTCATGGTATTCTTTATCTTCAATATATCTCTGATCTAGATCAAATAGCCGATATATTTATAAAACCATTATAAGCTGTCAAATTTCTACCAAATAGAAACAAGCTGATTAGTACTCAAAAGTGCATTTTTATCATGGTTTTATATCATCATTTTGCACTTGAAGTATCAATAACTCCTTAACTAAAGTATATTTTATAATAATCTATCTAATAATATAAGATACCTTTAATTTGTGGTAAATGTCCATTTTAAATGCAGGCCTATCACATAAATGAAAGGACTGATTGATGACTTTAAGAAATTCAATTGCAAAGGCAAAGAGATGATCAAACTTAGAAAAGAGATGTCGGTGCAATCCAAACCGGAACACTGTTCGGTAATTGGGTCATATCTGGAGCTATAGATCTCAGATTTAGGTTTACTTTATATGGATGGAAAGGTAAGACATAGGCCTACAACTTTCCTATCGAGCCCAAGATCTAAAAAGGCCATTTTCAAGTTCAAATTGTTATAACAACAAAGAAGCCCGAATCTGTCCTTCAGCCCGAGCACTGTTCAGTATTTTGGCCATATCTGGAGTTCTAGAAGTCGAAATGAGCTGAATCTTTTACACAAGAAAGCTGAGACAATTGCCTAGAACTTTCATGTTTTTAAGTGGCTCTAATTTTAATGTCATCAATGACGTTTTGGGCATCTACTCATCAATTAGTCATCAAATCAATAGTTTCCAATTTTGGCCTATAAAAGGAGACACTTGCCATGCATTTAGGCATCTTGGTGTCCAGATCAAGATCATGCTCTTTTTTTCTCTCTTTGTATTCTTTATGCTTTGTTTTCATTAATATCAAGTTTATGCCTTTCATTTTTTTTCCTTTCCTTTGTTAACTCTTATCTCATTTATGTTCTTATTTTGTTTATCTATTTTTCTTTCTTTCATTATGTTTAGCTAAGTTAATTATGTCAAGGTGAAAAGGTTACACTAATGGTGTAAGAATAAGTATGGTATAAACTTAACATGGACTTTAATGTTTGATACTAACATGTTTTATATTTGTTATCTTGTTCACTCTTTAATACTTTGCTTGTTAAATGATTAATCTTGATTTATGTTGTATAACAATTGGTACAACAAATGCTTGGCATTTTCATAGCCCATACTGTATGGTATAACCGACACCTGAGCTATGAAAGGAACTTGATTTGTTGTTAACATAAGTTATAATCATGAATGCTTGACGAAATTTACAAGCATTAGCATTAATTGAATAAGATGACTAATGTAATCATGTTAACAATTTATAATCTGATTGGAACCTCCTTTATGTGTGGTTTTCAATTAAACAATAAGAGTTTATATTATACTTGTTTGACATACCATTAGTGGAACCTCTAACCTTGACATTTGCTATTATCACTGCTTAATCCTTACATTAATATTCTATCTTCAAGTTCTCATCATCATCATCATCATATTCTTCTTCTCTTTCTTTATTATTACTACTACTACTAGTATTATTATTATTATTATTGTTGTTGTTGTTGTTGTTGTTGTTGTTGTTGTTATTTATAATTTGTATAATAACCTCCCTGTAGTTCGACCCCGGTCTTGTTAGGTTATTTATTACTTCGACACTCCTACACTTGGGAGAAGACATCAATCTTTTTGTCGTGTCACAAGCTCTTCATCCATCCAATACCAATTTGAGCTTGAGAAGGGATGAAGAGATACACTCTGTCAACATACACTTTGTCAATTACAATCTTATCTCAATGACTTTCTCTTATATTTAATTTCTTACTTTGTTTTGTATACATTTAATTTCTTACTTTGTTTTGTATACATGATTACTTTTCATTTATAACATAATAGGTAGTGATTATGTTTTCATATATAGCAGAATAAACAGTCATAATGTTAGCTGTACATAACTATTACTCACCCTTGTAATTTCTATTTAAGATGAATACAATACTATAGAAAGGCAGGTTAGTTTTCTTACAAGCTGAGGAGCATAGCTATAGGATGGCAACAAGAGGCCATTTGGTTCTACAGTGCGCTTCACAACACCTACAGTACCATCACATTGGAACTGCTAATGGTTAACTAGGATTCAGTCACGCCAGCTTGAGATTCCACACGGTTATCAGGGTTGATGAGGGCACCTGATGTTGAGCCAGGGAGCCATGGAAGATGACTAGTACAGACAAAGCAGGGAATCAGACACATATCATTCTTTAGTTTGCGTGGCCACCTGGCCCTGTTGTCTTCCACCTAATAAGGTGAGGTAGGGCAGGTGTCTTTCAGCTTGGAGAACACCATTTGCTTAGATAAAAGAGAATAAGATGATCAAGACTGAATGCTCCACGCTGATACGAAAAGCGAGCCCGATAGATGAAGAAACTGATTCGAAGATGTCACTTGCCATCAATTAAAAAAAAAAAAATTGTCTGCTGCACAGTAAACTTGCTCAAAAGCAGTGGATAAACAAGTTTTAGGTGGTGATGCTAGAAAGCAAGTTTCCACCGTGATACACAATACAACACCGATGTTTTACATGGACTGTTAAAAGGGTACAAAATTCTCAGAAAAAAAGGTTGAATTGATGTGCCAACTAGGGAATCTCGCTACAGGAGAGGGTTTGGTTGGACCTTAAAGAGCTTCTTTCTTGTTTATGTCCATGTAAATGGCATGGAATTGCAGCTTGGTATCAAGAATATTTGCCTGCTTCTTTCTCATGTTTTCCAAACCTTAATTGTTCCATCAACAGAGGCGCTTATCATGCAGTTGTCAGTTGGATGGTAACTAACACTTGTTACCTGCCAAAAACAGCCACAAAAACCATCGACTGTCAGGTGTGAATTCCTTCTAAAAGTCTATAAATCAGAATCAAGCAATAGCAATTCATTTCTACAATTGATAGTCCTCGTTGCAGCATGCAGCAATAAACCCATGGTATTTGATTATACAAAAATTACAGAAAAAAATTAAAAAAAAATTAAAAAGAGAGATCAGTCTTGTGATTTGAAATGATCTTTTTTATAAGATCACCATCTAACAATACTCAATAGTTCATGCCAGCAACTATATGATATATAAGGTTTGAGAAGTTCGTTGCAGCTTTCTGATAGCACAGATCACCCACCAAAAGGTCATTCAACAAAAAGTTAAAGTTAAAGTTTCAGGAACTCACTATAGTAAGAATCGAAGATTTAATCAGGAAAAAAGGTAAATATTGTGTAAAAAAAATTATAATATGGCTCACAAATGGTATGGAACCGTTACAAAAGACCAACAGTGTATACAACATTCCATATCTTGAAGCATGGCAAAACTAGCTAAAACTGCACGAAGTTAAGCACAAACATGTAATTTGAATCATTTCAATAAGCAAACTAAATGTTTTTAAGAATAGAAGTGAGAAAAAGTGGAAATTTGCTGCAGTTATCAAATAAATATGCTAAACAACTTTACCACTGAGGAATGAGCTCGGAAACGTGACAACACAGACGCATCCACAAGATCCCAGAAGTAAATGTAGCCATCCTCTGAGCCACCAGCAACATGGGCATCAGTGTTGGTGAGGCAGCAATCCAACTTGTATGACTGATGCAGAATCACCCACCAATAACAACAAAATAAAATAATAATAATAACAATTACAAGTGAAGAACAATGGAGAATGGAACTTGAGACATTAAAAAGTTTTCAACTTATTATTGTGATCTCAAAATAACAAAAGGAGGTTTGGCCAACTAACCTTACATACATGTCCTTTATATTCTTGTAAAAGCTCGCCTGTAGTTCTGCCATCAGGAACCAGTAAGACAGGCAGACAAACATCAGACAACAGAAACTATGAGACTTGTTCATTAAAGCATGAGAATTCACCTGTCCAATAGGCGCAAAGTAGAATCCAAGCAACTCGCTAATATGCAGTTACCATCATTTGACATCGAGATACAGTTGACAGGATGCCCCAAGTTATCAGATATTTCTCTATACAAATAACGCAAAAGACCAACATCATTAATCCAATGATAACAATCCGACAACACCAACTTTATCAAATCCCAACACCTATAGATACCTCCCAATACGAATGTCGAATGTTCTAACAGTACCATCAACACTTCCAGCAATGATTTCAGTTTTCGTCAAACATACAGACATCACACTATCTGAAAACGTGTCAATGATCTGGAAAAATAAATCACCAAGTTTTGAAGATCAACCATGGCACCTACATATTCACAATTTATAGTAACAAATTCAGAAACATAAAGCACCTGAATTGGCTCGGTACTATGAGATCTACAATCCCAAGCACGCAATGATTGATCATAACCTGCTGATACCACAACAGATGCATACTCATTAAATTTCACAGCATTCACCTACATCAAAACAGAAACAACATAAATACAACTGAAAAATACATCCCATATACTCATTAAACAACCTTAAAAAAAAAATTACCTCACTACCATGTCCTCGGAATTTCCGAATTACACGACCAGTAGCCACATCCCAGTAAAACACTTGTCGGTCTCCTCCACAAGAAACTAATTTCGAATTATCACTTTTAAAGAAAAACCAAAAGAATTAAAATTAATAAGAAATCAAAGCAATTCCAGTATTCTTAAAATTAAAACAAAAAAGATTTATTTTATCTTACTGGGTGACGTGAACATCGCGAACTTCACGACCGTGAGATTTGTAAGTCTTAATGTGGATTCCGCGGTGAGGATTCCAAAGACGAATAGTGCGGTCTTTGCCGCAACTCAGGCAATAATTTCCGTCACCGTTGAATCTCGCCGCTAAGACTCCTCCTTCGTGACCTTTCAGCACGTTTGCCTCCTTACTTGGCAGTTCCGAGACGTCGCTCATCTCTCTCGCCCTCTCTCTCTCTCGATTGATTGATTCTTCGGTTTTTTCAGGGCGGGAAAGAAAGCTGAAAGCTTTGTCGTCTGAAGAAGGAGAAAGGAGACCAACAGTGTTTGAGGCAGGTGGACTTAATTGTTTATTTGCAAACTTAGGCCTAGGCCGAGCCCAAACAAATATGGACTAAGAAGTTATGCCATGAGATTATTAGGTGTTTCTTGTTTTGATATTAGCAAATGACACAATACTGTAGATTTTGAATAATTCATTGTGGATTTTTTTTATGAGCGTGGTTTAATTTTATTTTTATTTTATTTTTATAAATATGCTGTTTTAATTTTACTTTTAGATTTTTTATAAATATACATTTTTAACTGTAAATCATTTTATTTTTTAATGAATAACAAAAAAACTTAAATGCCCCCATGATCAAATAATTTTAAAGTTTTTTTCGAAGAGTAATTTTATTTGTATCCATTTTTATTTTATTTTTTTTTATTTCTAGGTGGGATTAGAAGCATTTATGTCTTTTAGTAATATAAAATATTAAAAAAAAAGTTGATGACACTTACCATTTTTATACGAGAAAGTGGAAGCCATTTGTGGTCTTCGAGCAACGTTTGAAGAGGATTCTAATCATTAAATGTTGCCTTTTATCGTGTTGTTAAAAGTATTACTATATCCTTTTCTTCCTAGTATGATACATGTTAGTATAAGATGAATGGTATGTTAGTGGTGACTTCTTCTCTTTTTTTTCCCTCCCTTCCCTCCAAAAATACATATAGATCCTCTTTGTTTTTAGTGTTTTAATTTTAATTTTTTTTTAATTTTTCCTTGTATTTTTATAAAATTTGTGTTTGTTTTTAATTTAGTCCTTCAATTATAATTTGTCATATATTATTTTTTTAATTTAATTTTTTTATTTCTAATTTTTTTCCACAGCTTTTTAGTTAAAATTTTATTAGTTTTTATTTTCATCATTCAATTAAAGTTTATGGTGTATTATTTTTTTCAACTTAGTTATTATTCTTATGATTTTCTTTTTCTTTTGTTAAAGTTGTTTTTCTTTTCAATTTAACCCTCCAAATAAAAAAAATTATTAACCTCTCATTTACTTTTTTTTTTTTGACTTTCACTCTCATTCTTTTAAAAGAATGTGTGTATTATGCTTCTTTATAACTGATTTTACTCCTCCAAGGGTTGTTTAGCTTCTTGGTTTTTCTATTTATAGTACTAATAATACAAGTCATAAGTTTAAAATATTAATGTGAGTTAACATTCTTTTTGGCTTAATTTCTTTTATGATTTTATTGTTCAACATGTTTTTTTTAAATAAAAAATAAAAGCATGGCTTCGTAGTTTTTTTTAATATTTTTTTATCAAGTTATCTTGATCTTATAATTTAGACAATAAATTGTATAGGTTAACTTATCCTTGTACTTTTAAGTATATTTTTCTTTAAGTTACTGTGATCTTTATTTTTATAAAAACTTTATTAGTTTATTATTATTATCTTTTTTATTATTCAATTAAAATAAAGTCAATTTATTGAAATTGATCAGAGTTGTAACCAAAATCATCTATTTTTCTTAGTTCTTTAAGACATGCTAGCATCACCTAGGCCATCATTATCTTTTTTTTTTATATATTTTTTATTTTAATTTTAATTTTATTTAATTGATAAATTTTTATAATATGTCTTTTTTAAGTTATTATTAAATTTATATTTTAATTAATATCCCTTTTCTATAATTTTTTATTTTTCTTATTTAGTTGTTTTAATATAGTTTTTTAATATTTTATGAATTTAATTTTTAATGATATTATTCTCATCATTCTATATTTTTTATGTTTTTATATAAATGAATTTTAAAAAAACTATTTTAATAAATGCAACCTTATATAATATTTGTTTCCCTTTTATTTTATTCAATAAATTCATTGTATGTGTCATTTTCTATTATTATTTGATTAAATAAAAAAATTAATTTTAATAAATAAAGTCATTGAATATAATATATGATTCTAGGTGCAAAATCAAATATTTTAATCTATATTTATTTTTTATTTTTATATTTAGTTATCGCTAATGACTTATTTATTTATTTATAAACACAAATAGTTTACAATTTATTTAGTTAAATGCATGTATTAATTTTTTTAATTTATACTTGATTTTTTTATTTAAGAAAATGCTGTGGAGAAACTTGTATATTTATATTCTTTTTTTTTATTGAAAATGATAGTATTTCTCTATCTTTTGTATAGTTTTCCAAATATTCCAATACATGCTAAGTAACTAACAAAAGCTGATAAAAAGCCATGTATCTTCCGTTTCTCTATTTTCTCTATCTTTTGTCTAATAATAATAACTAAATAGGAACACACCAATTTCTTTCTTCTTCTTCTTTTGGTTAATATAAACCGATAATTGTTTTTGTTAAAAAAAAAAAGAAGGTAAAAACAGGTTAGGATTAGGATAATTAATCAAAAATTAACTTATCAGTTACAACTTAGAAACCCACCATCTCCTCTTAAACTATTTGGATTAAATACCACTAATCACCATTTTTCTTTTCTTTTTCCTCCAACGAGCCCTCTCATCTCCTTTGCCTCCTCTCTACAAACTATAAATACCCCACAAATTCTCAAACCTAAGCATCTCTCTCCATTCTCCATCTCCTCTTACACAAACACAAGCAAAAACACTTGATCATGGCAGCTTTCAAGAATCTTGCTCTCTTCTTGTCTCTGACGTTGCTGATCTCAGCCAATATTTCAACTGCAGCTAGAGACATTCTCATTGACAAACCAGGCTTCAACAGCCTTTCAGCAATACTTGAAGATGAGGGCAGCCTTGTGGAGTGCTGGAGTGCACTCGTGGAGATAAAATCTTGCACAAATGAGATTGTCTTGTTTTTCATGAATGGCCAGGCTGATATTGGCCCTGACTGTTGTCGCGCTATTCATACTATCACTCATAATTGCTGGCCTTCCATGTTTACTTCTCTTGGCTTCACAGATGAGGAAGGAAACATACTTAGAGGATACTGTGATGCTCCTCCTAATCCACCTTCTATTTATTTTAGTCCTGCTTCTGCTCCTTCACCTCTTGCTGCTGGCGCTCCTGCTCAATATTAGCCTATGCTGGTTTAAAGAGACTTGATGATGATAGTCTACTAGCTTCGTATTCCAGGGTCTTGTGTGTGTGTGTGTGTGTTTTTGCTTTCCACGTTCGAGTCTTCAATGTTGTTCAAGTTCGGTGTCATGATGTACGTAGTGTTTGTACTTGAGGAATAAAGTTGTGCTTTCATAATGTTTTAGTTTTCTCTCCATAGTCCGTGTTAATGATTTCATATATAACTGATCAATCAACAAGAATCAAGGCATCGACAACCACAACATACATCAAGGATCAGATAGTTAATCCCATCCTATCCTCCGATCTTGATCAATGAAATTAATTCAAGCATTTGCATTTTCTAATCCATGTCTACACAAGAGTTAGGTGAGGTTTTGAAAACTCAACAACATTATTTCATCTTATAGAGCAAAAAATAGCATTCCCTTTAAGCAAAGTCGGGTTCTTGAACCCTCACAATTTCCAAGGTTAAATTTAGGTTTAGTTTTGCTGGTTATCGTATCTTGCCAAAAATATCACAGAGGGGGTCGAGGTTAGGGTAATTCCTGAGCAACTAGATTTGCATCACTGTTCCGGTAATGTACCTTCACAAAACATTTGACAACAATGAAACTATTATGAAGAACTAAGTGACTGAAAGCGATATGAACAAAAATTCCCAGACCTCCCTTCAATTCCCCCCTACATTTCTTCACTAGTTTTGCTTAACTTGTCATCGGAAAATTCCCAAAAATTCCGGCTAGACTACCTTGACAGAGCAGACCAGCGAGAGGATCATATGGTAGGAGACACTAGTACGGTTTCAGTTTTTAGTAAATCCAATGCAATAGCACATGCAGCAAACGCATACTGTGACTCCAAACTCTTTCATGAGACATTCTTTCTCTTCAGTTAACATACAAAAATGGCCATGCCCACAGGCACCGTGTGTCTGCATCATTTGTCATCAATCAATTTCAACAGCTCCACCCGAAAGTGACTCCGTCGAGCCTGTAAAACGACGGAGTCATCAATGAACAAGCAGGACTATCCAGTGATCATTAACAGACATATTATCATCAATGACTATCATGAATAATTCATAATCCATTAACTTACAAAACAGCTAAAACCCTTTCATCAGCCGTTACTAGAGCTCCTGAACTCTCAAAATCCTCAATAAATCTCCCATTCACTCCTTTTCAGTCTCTTAAGCTCCCCATAATGATAAACAATCCAAGCTCCTCGTCTATAAAATGAAACTACGAACTCCATCTCCTCCACGCAACATCCTTTGCATTCCTCCCAGTCTCCAATGGATTTCTCTTTCGAGCTCTTGCTCACGTTCTTCCTCACATGCTCCACAGCCGCCATGCCCATGATGGCACACCCTCAAGTCTCCACCCACACAACTCTCGCTGCCCGTCTCCGGTTCGACAACGAAGAAACCACCTGCTGGGGCTCCTTACTCCACCTCCAATCCTGCATCTCCAATGTCCTTCTCTTCTTCGTCAACGGCGAGACTTATCTCCGCCCTAGCTGTTGCCACGCCATCCGCGTCATCGGACACCATTGCTGGCCTTCCATGCTTGCCTCCCTTGGTTTCACCGTCCAAGAAGGTGATATCCTTCTCGGCTACTGCGATGCCACTGCTCATTCATCTTCTCCAACACCAGAACCCATTTTTTTTCCCAACCACACGTGAAGCTTGTATTTTATTTATTTTTTATGTTTCCATGTTTCCTTTTTTTTTTTATAGTTCTTATGCAAATAATTTTCCAATGAAATATCAATTACGCTATAATCTCTTTTTGTTTACAGAATCTGAATGGCCCACATTTCCAACTAATATTCTGGGTCATAAACTGTTTGGTTAAGAAAAACATGCCAAGAAAACAATCCCACCAATTTCTCAGCATCCAAAGAGGCTCTGAATCCAAAAAAAAAAAAACTATTCAGAGCAAATTAAGGCTCTATTTGGATTCTTTCAAAAGTATCCAAGTAAAGAATCCATTAGCGCTCCAAAATCCAAACAGATCTTAACAGGAAAAAAATCACGGAAACTAACAAAAAATTAATGGTGATTAAACCTTGCAAATGCACCATCCGAAACAACATCACCGCGAGTGCCTCCTCGGCGATTTTTCCCTCTTCTATTGTTGAAGTAAACTCAATCCATTAGAAGGTCAAGAAAAACAGCCACCAGCTGTTACCGACCAGCCGCTAACCGTCAGCCGCCAGTCACCGGCCGCCGGCAGCTTTTACACCGTCGATCACAAACCGCCTTCACACTTGAAAGTTGAATTTTCTTGTTTTGATTTCGTGTATAAATAGATAGCTAAGTTTATACAATTCTGTATGGAGAGATTGAGAGAAACACTAGAGAGAAAGAGAAAAAAAAAAAGAGATTGTTGTAAGTTTTTATTTATGTAATTGTAAGCTTTGTTCTTAAAATAAAAGAGTGTGTTTTATCCCATCTGAGTGTTTCAAAGCCACCACAAGTGGTTTCTCCTACCAACACCTGTCACAATTCCTCCTCCCCTCCGGTGGAGCTGAAACCTGTCACAATTCCTCCTCCCCTCCGGTGGAGAATTCAGCTCCTGAGACCAAATAGCGTCAATCTGAGACGACGTCGCAGCCTCAAACGACGTGTCTTCGACTCTGTCTTGGAATCCAGCAATAATAATGCCGTCAAGTCCATGAACAGCAATGGAAGGACAGAGAAAAAGATCCGGAACTGAAACCCGAACCCGATTAACCAAAACGGACTCTACAACGGTACCGTTTACGTGAGCCAGAGATTTATTGATCAAGAGACGGTGATTCGGCACCAAAGAGTCAACGGAGGCCCCACTGGAGGAGGCGGTCAACTTTCTTAAATCTGAAGTTGACAGCGAAGGGGTGACACGTGGAGGGAGAGGGATTTGGTGTAGTGAGAAGCAGCGGAGGCAAGGTTAAGAGAGAAGAGGAGGGAGTCAGGCGGGGAAAAGAGAGTGAAGGTTGAGAATGACGACTTCGCGTCGTTTGATTGGTTGAGTAGTTGGAGGCGGAGATCACATGTGGCGATGGCGTTGGGGAAAAGTGTGTAGCCGTGTGATCGGAGGGAAAAGAGGGCAAAGTCAAGTTCTTGGTCGGTGAGTTTAGCGGTTGTGATTTGATGGAGGAGAGAGAGGAGGAGGATGTGGAGGAGAATCTTGGCCGTTGATTTGATGATCATGAAGTCATGGGGTTCCATTTTTCTTGAGAGAGAAGGGAGGAGGGAGCTGTTAGAGAGAGAATTATGTTGAGGTAGTCGGGATTTTCCGTTAGTTTTGGCGGGGTTTTGGAGCTCTTGAATGGGCGAGGGTAGAGAGTAGATTAGGTGTGGTGGGGTTTGTATTGGAGGTGTGAACTGATTTCCAGCCATTCGATTATGAATGGAGGATTTATGATATGTAGTTGAGATCGAATGAGAGGAATCTTGGGATGGGCCAGGATTGAAGCCTTCAAAGCAGTGGGAGGAGACTGGGCTTGTATTTTATGCATTGAAAAGGTCCAACGGTTATTAGTTTTTATTCATGGAAACATTTTTTAAATAATTTTGTTAAATCAAATTATATTAATATATTAAGAGCTTGTGTATTTAAAAAAAATTCATGCATAATTAATAAAAATCCATGCATATCATGAATAAATTAATAATCTTTTTTTTAAAAAAAAAATTATTCCAAGACTAATAATGTCTTCTACATTTACGTGAACAGGCACATATATCCATAATTACTTCCTTAGGACCTTGATTCCCCTCCAACGAGACTCCATATAACCGGACGCACCCTCCAGTGCATAGACTCCAAATTTGAAGTAATGGGATGAAGCCCCATCCCCATTAGCTTCGTGCACCAGTGACCCATCAATGTAGACCTTGACTTTTGGGGCACCAGCATCATGGATTACGTTGACTCTAAACCACCTATCAAATATGTTTTGAGCAATTGGAGCCCTGTACTAAGATAGTGCTCCATTGTAGACTCTAAGCATCATGGTTGTGGCTGCGCTAGCACCTCCGAAGATTTGCATGATGAACACACCAGTTGTGCCTGATGGCACGTATGCATATCCTTCAAATTGCCACACACCAGAAGTCTAGTCATATCCCTGTTGAACATAGATTGAGTGAGTCATATATCATCGTTGAGCAAGTGGAGAAAAGTTACCAAGAATTTTGAGCAGGATCCCAGAAAAGTGTCTTGGATACTGTCACGTAAATATATTATGCATGGTGCTTACTCGAACGCGGACCTCAGTCCCGGGACTAGTATTGCTCCCAGACTTGAAACGCTTGTCAGCAGAGTAAACCCACAGCTTGTGGATGCCATTTTGGAAGCTACATCGCTCACTTTCAGATACGTCTTAAGGCTTATGAATGACAAAGTTGGATCGACCCAATGAAAGGTGAACCCATCTGCGGGAGCTGCAATGGCATGGTGTGGCATGAGCGCAATAAGGCTGAGAGATATGATCAGGCCGGGCTGAGAGAATAGTGGAAGCCATTTGTGTAGAGTGAGTTGACGAACAAAGGAAAAGGGTTAATAATCATGTGTTTAGGCAATGAAAGAATGAAGACCCAAACTTGAATATAAATAGGGATGGGATGGAAGATTATTAATGATGGAATAAAAGGGCATGGCCCAAATGAAAATACGTGAGGACAAGAATTTTTTTTTATTATTATTAATATGGTTGTTTTAGCTTTTTACATGTACTTTAATTTATTTTATAAAATTAATAATTAATAATTATATAAATTTTTAATAATTTTAAAACTTATAAATTTTAAATTGATAATTTAAAAAAATTAAAATCTAATCAATTAAAATATTTTACACTAGATAAAGGACAAGAAATCTCTTGGTCCGTACCTTCGTCGTCAATAAAAGGACCATGGACTTCCAGGTAGAAGAATATGAAAAATGAGCACGTAACAAGAAGTTCGAAAGAGCTAGCTTGTAGCTGCCATCATGGAGATCGGACGGGCTATTCTCTTATAATGATTACTGCTCATTCAAATTATAACTTTCAAAAGCAATACTCTCTGAAATATTGGAACCTTGAGGGATTGAAATTTGTTTCTAAGAGAACATGACCATCAGAATTCAAATCGTTGAATTCTAAGTTCATTATTTAAACCGTGTTGGGAAGCATGGTTCAATTGGATTTTTAAAAATTTTATTATTTTATTTCACTTTAAATTAATCTTTTTATTGTTTTTGAATTGTTTTAACATGGTAATATTAAAAATAAAGAAAATATTATTTTAATGTATTTAAAAAAAATACTTTGAAAAAAGAAATCTATATCTCTATCCCAACACCCTCTCAATATATAATAAAAATAAAAATAAAAATAACTTAACTCCTAATTAATCTATAAAAAATATGACAAAAACCAAATTCTTTATTGATGTTGTCATTAACTTGAAAAAAAAAACACTAAAAAAAACATGATGGGATTTATTTTCAAAGTAATAACAACATGATATTATATAATTAAAAAAAACACGCCTACAAGAAGAAAAATGTTGAGAAATTATTAAATCAAAACTTAACTTTAGATATGAATGTTAACTCCTTTAAGAAGCTAAGCATTGAATTAAGATTTTTGACTTTATGAGTGCATTTTAGCTAATTTTTCCATTTAATTTTCTTTCTTTTTTTTGAATTTTCAAACCCTAATAATGAGAGGGCGAGGAGAACGATCTAACATGGTTCCCTCACATCTATAAAGTTTATAATTATAAAAATAAAATTACAATTTTAATTCGGTTTGAAACTTGATAAGGTATTAATCACCTCACTTCCCTTCTTTTTAGGTTACCAAATAAGAGTTTTCTTTATCATCATTTCATGGCTAAATTGTAAAAACAAACCTTTAATTATATTTGGTCTAATTTAACCATTAAATAAAATTATAATTTTAAAATCCAACTCGACTCAACTCAAATTAGAACCATTAAAAAAAAAAACCTTATTAACCAATAATTCAAATTACAACATTCTTTAGTATCCATATTTTACATTCAAAACACCTATTAACTGTTAATTAAATTCGCAAGTTTACAAATCATAACAAGTAATAAAGTGATGAGTAAAGTTATGTCTCATGAGAATTTGTAAAAATTACTACTAATTATCAAAGTCTTTTAAATTATGATCTATTTGAAGAATCGAATAAGATAGTTTATAAAACAAAAATTAATGATTAAAAATAGACAACCAATTGATTAAATATTAATGAATTTAGTTATACTGATTTTAAGATTTCTGACTTATCGGAAAAATATCTATGTGAACTTTCTTGATTAAATTAATTACTCCCAATGTTGATAATCATGTTTTCCTTCTATAAATATTAATCTCTCTTGAACATTAATAAATTATTTCGACAAACAGTTTCATATATTCTACAAAAATTTTAAACTTGTTGAAATTTATTAAATACTTTAAAACTTGTAATGATTACAAAAGTTCTTAGGATATCTTTATTCTATAGATTTCTTATAATATTTCAAACAATAGCTAAAACAATTATTACTTTTCAGTTTCAAATTGAATTCTAAATCATGCAAATGCTGGTCAAACACACGCAAGCATTACATATATAATGAAATACTTAACATCTTAATATAATAATTCAATCGAAGAAATTGTTCACATAATCACAATAAGATTACATCAAAAATCCCAGAATAAAAGTCTACTTCATATTGAAATTAAAGAGAAATAAATTTGATATAATAATCACTCAAAAACAGAGAATTTCCGTTGAATAAACAGGTGTCCTCCTGGTTTTCAATAGTTTTGCTTGTACTCTTTTCTTGTTTCCCTTAATGCCACCTCCTCTCCTTTTCTTTTCTATGTTATAGGGTTTTTATGTGTCTTCACTAATTAAATTTGCTTTCCAACGAAACTGATCTTGCAATTTCTGGACTGACCATTGAGATAAGGGCCATAAACCGAAATAGTCTTAGCAGTGCAGGAATTTCAGGTTGGTTCAATCCTTATTTTTCAACTCATTTTTTGGGTTTTGAAACAACAAAACTGAGTTATATGCTCTTTATATGTTTGGTAGACTTTCATGTCAGTTATTTGAAAATGGTGACAAATATCTGAAACTAAGTTGTATAGCTTATTTTGCAACACATAATGAATCATTATTCAGTTTCATTATCGAGCTCTGTCTGTTCAATAACCTAAGATTTGAAAACATATTAATTTTCTCACGAGGTCAATAGTTCAAAAAGAGATTTAAAATTCTAATTGTCTTGTGCAACATATCCAAAATATTTAAAAATCAAGCATGAATAGTAAAAAATATACATGCTAAAAATTCCCGTATCATTAACCAATGATCTGAATTTGACAAGTCTTATTAATAATATTTTCAAGTATAATGATTGGTATAAAATGAGTTTGAGGGATCGAAATTCTTTGTTTATATGAGAACATGATCATCATGTTTCAAAACTTTAAATAATTATTATTTATTCAGAAGTAATTTAGAGATACGGTTGAATTATATTTTTTAAAAGATTTTAAATTTTTTTAATATGTTAATATTAAATATAAATTATAAAAATATATTTGGTATATGAAACTATGCTTAACAAAATGTGAATTTATATTAGTGCATGGCAACACATGGAAGTAGACAAAGGAGTTTTAATTTTTTTTCCAATATTTCAGTTTTTCCTCACCTTCCCTTCTCTGACAACAATTTTCTTCTCGTCAAATAAATAAATTATGCTTGTCAACTGTTTTCTTATATTAGTGCATATGAATGATGCACGCTAGGTGGAACAGAACCCAATTTGAATGATGATCTCTGTAGAATCAATAGTATGGTGGGTTGCCAACAAGGTAACAGGATTCATGAGGGAGGAGAAGAAAATTTAGAGATACCGAGAGAGATGAAGGTTTTTATTTCACACCTCATTTAATGGCTTTGTTATAAATTCAAGATTGGCCAGGGGAGTTAACTTTGAATCTGGATCGGTCTGAGTTGAAAAAATTATATGTTAGGGTAATAACCTAAACTGATGTGGTAATAAACCTAGGTTGATTTGAAATAAAATCTGATTTTTTATATCTCATGTGAATATCGAGGTAAGCTAACAATAAAAAAAGCTAAAAAAAAGAATTGTTATATAGTTTTATGATGACTAATAACTCTAATTCATCTATGAATATTCTAGGTAAAGAGCTAATAAAACAATAAAAAAAAAATCATTCTATACATCCTAGTTAAGTAATAGGAAAAATAAATTTCAGTTAATTTATATTTTTTTTATTAATTTTTTTATTAACCTTAAATAATTTTTGCTACGTGTTTCTTTTGAAAATCTAAATTTTTTTATAAGTTTTTTTTAATTTTATTTTTTGCATGGAATAATTTGCCCTTGATTATTATTATTATTTTATTTGTCTTTCTGTTTGCTTATTATAATAGCAGGTTAATAAAGTTGGCTCGGGTGTTTTAAAAAGTTTTTTTTGTTAAACTTTCTTTTTTGCTAGGTATTTTTTTTGAATTTTTTTTATTTATCTCAATCTCATATTATGGGTTGTGGGTTTATCTTGTTAAATTGAGTTGACTCAAGTTTATTTTTTCAGTATTATATTTTTTTAATTTTTTTTATATCTTGGATGTTAGGTTTTTAGGTCTTAAACTTTAATTTTTTTTTGTTTTAGTGTTATATTATGAGTCATGCTTTAGTAAATTTAACTTATTTGATATGTGGATATTGATTTTGTTGGAATCTTGATATATATATATATATTCTAGTTGTATAAGTGATGAGTAATAAAATTTTAAGAACAAAGAATCATTTATTTAAAGTGTTTCAATAATTAAATATTTTAATTTATTTTAATTTAAATATTTTTATTATTAGTATTAGTATGGATGTGAGGACTTTGATCTTATATATATTGTAAGTTTGAATATATGCTTAGTATGTATTCTAAATTTCTATTATTATTTTTATATTCAAGGCATGTTTGTCTTTAGTTATGTTTTTATATACTTGTAGTTTTAAACATGTATAAAGTTTAGGTTTTTTGTTAGACATGTTTTGTTTTATTATATATATGTATATACACACACATAATTTTACAAGAAATAACTCCATTTATATAACAGGACTTAACAATGAACAAGAACTACAGCATACATATAGTACAAACAAATAACATGATCAATCACTTTTTTTTCAGAATCTTGATTCCCTTCCATCGAGACTCCATATAGGAAGAATCATCATTCTGAGCATAAACTCCACACTTGAAGTATTTCCCTCCACGCCCAAGTGCCTCATACATGAGCACCCCATCAATATAGACCTTAATTTTTGAAGCATCAACATCATGGATCACATTTACTCAAAACCATCTATCATAGATGTTTGGAACAATGGTCGCTTCCCTGTAATGATATAGTGTGCCATTATAGACTCTAAGCATCAAGGTTGTTGCATGATTCCCACCAGCTCCAAACACTTGCATGATACACACTCCTGAGGTTCCACATGGCACGTATCCATAACCTTCAAATTGCCACACACCAGAAGAATAATCATATCCCTGCGCCAACAAAAGATCGAATAAGATTGTAAGTAAATAAAGGAATAATAATATGATGATAAATAGTTTTTTAATGTTCTACACTAATAATGATTTCTGTTCGAGGCTTGGTTGGGCTATTTTTGGATAGAGGTTTGTCTGTGGAGTACACCCATAGCTTGTGGATGCCACTGAAGAAGCTATACGATCAGTTTCAGGCAAGTTGTAAGGCTTTTGGATTTGGTAAAAAGATGTGTTAAATGGAAGCAGTCTAAAGCCGTGAGTTGGATCTATAGGCCAGCCAAATGAATGGCAGATGAGAAGAAGAAAACTGATGGTGAATGGTAGAGAAAGGTCGGAAAACGAAGCCATCTCTTCTTTTCGAGAATGCAAAGAGAACAGGAAGGAGATATGAAATGAAGCACTGATCAAATGAAGGTTGTTTTGAATAGTTGGGAGAGTGTTAAGCATAATAACTAACGATTTTGTTTCACCTTTTCTAATGGGACAGTTGTTTTCTTATATGATTATTACAAGCCGTTGTCCCCCGAGACAAAAGGGCATCTGTCTCTGTTAAAGACATGCAAATAGCTTCAGAATCATGTATCATGTGGCTATAAATTATTTTTGTAGGGAAAAATCATATTCACGAGTCATTTCTATGGTTATTATTTAAATGTGCTTAGTTTTTAAAATCACAGATGCCATACCAATGAGTCCCTCTCATCCTTCACGGATTCATATGTATATCGTTAGCATTGATTTTTGAAATTAATTTAATTGGAATAGGTTGGCATATTGATCCGTCCAAACATTTATAATCACTAGATTAATCAAGCTATTGTTATGCCTTGCTTTATTGGATACAATTACATATAAAGTCATTGGATCTTAATCAAAATAAAAAAATATAATATGAAAGGTGTTGGTTTGAAATTTGTTCAAATTAACCGTGGCACTTTCTATTAAAATAAATTTAAGGTTTTTTATCCAATCTAGTCATTAAAATTACATTCATGTGACAGTTTACTTGCTAAAGATATTGGATATAAAGACTTAATTAAGTTATTTTTTTTTAATTAATGACTGTTAAGATTTATAAAATTCAAACTTGTGATTTTTAAAGAATAAATATAAAATCTAATCAATTATATTATATTTTTTAGAACTTTAATTAAATTATTTTTAATTAGATGTAAAGGGTTTGCCTTAGCAAATTTTAAATAGAGGGTTTGGTTTGGCATCGACCCAACGTGGAAAACTAGAGAGGCATTACAAAAAAAATGATAGAAACTAAAGAAAAAGGGAACTATAAAGTGTTTTCAAAACTAGAAAATATTTTAGTAATTTTACTCCATCAATTCCATATACATGCACAACTTTATACTTTAATTATTATACCTTTTCAGAATTATTACATCTTTTTTAGAACCTTGATTCCTTTCCAACGAGATTCCATATAGTGAGAACTATCATCCTGCTCATAAACTCCACATTTGAAGTAGTGAGATTCCCCTCCACGTCCTTGGGCTTCATACACCAGAGCCCCGTCTATGTAGATATGCAGTTTATCAGCATCTACGTCATGGATCACATTAACTCGAAACCATCTATCATAAATGTTCTTGACAATGACTTCATCACTGTAATAATATAGGTCACCATTGTAGGTTCTAAGCATTAGGGTTGAGGCATGACCAGTTGCTCCAAAGACTTGCATGATGCACACACCAGATGTGCCGCTTGGTACGTACCCATATCCTTCGAATTGCCACACACCAGAAGAGTAATCGTATCCCTGTTAGCAGAAAGATAATTTTATAACTATATACATAAGATTTATTGGTAATTTAAATTTCAAAACTGACCTTAATTACATGCAGTTTTCCTATAACTACAAAGATAATTACAAATCCAAGCATTCGGTCTCTAAATTTATGAGTTTCAGCACAGCAGATCTCTTACCTGTATCCGGATCTCAGTACGTGGTCTAGTATGACTAGTAGGGAAATGAGGCTTATCATTGGAATACACCCACATCCTACGAATGCCATTTTCGAAACTGTATCTTTGATCCTCTTGCATATTATATGGCCACTGAACTTCGAAATTTGATTGATCTAGAGGAAGGGAGGTGAAGCCTTTTGTGGGATCCATTGTTCTTGAAGCAATAGCTTGGTACGAGATCAGGCTGAAACACAGAAGACTCAACAAAACAATACTTGAAGCCATTTCTTTTTTGCTAGTGAGCCAAGGCATATAGAAAATGTTTTATGGGGTTTGGTTGAGAAAGAATCATCTATTTATAGAGATAATAACTGGTATACTTTTGTATTGATTGAAGCATACCCAATTGAAGATTCCTTTGGATTATGTAAGAAAATGTCTTGTGCAAACCAATTTTACGGCACGGTAGCATGGATGAATCAATGAGATGACCATTACTCTCTTCTATCCCCATTGAATTAAACAAAGCAACGTAAAAAAATGGCCTTCATCCTCTAGAATGCCACTCGGTAGCCAGGCCACGATGAAGCAGCGTGATCGTCTAAGAATTCATAAAATATGTATTGATTTAACCTTTGTGATTAGGCGCCTGGTTTTGGAACCTAATTTACTGGAAATTACGTGAAAAAAAAATATCCCAACTCAAAAATATTTGAAAATCAAATTAAAAAAATAAAGGTTTGCATAATTTATTTACAATAATATATGAAAAAATGAATAATAAAGCTTGGCACAGTGAAAAACTAATTATTTTTTAAATAATACGGTATTTCTGAGAATGTAGTATAAACGGCATTCCCTTAAATTTTAAATTGTTTTATTTAACATGAAATTTTGTTTTATAATTTTAAATTATTTTAATATATTAATATTAAAAATAAATTTAAAATAATTATTTATATATATATAATACTTTAAATCATTATTATTATCACAATCCTAACACTCGGTAAATGGCCAGCAACTAGTAGTGGCATAAATCATTTGTGTTTTGAAGCCTACGATCACCATCCTGAATCATCAATTGAATCAAGAGACCACACATCTCGGTGAAAAAGAGTCTCCTTGAATAGGTCGGTTGTTGAAGAAATTATTAATTTGAATTAAGGAGGAAAAAAAAGAAAATATTTAATCAAAACGTTTTTGCGTTTCTTTTCTATTTTACAAAAACATGCCTTTTCCATCAGAAATATTAATTTTAAACAAAAACTTGTTATAATTTTAAAAACAAGTTTTAATAGAAAAAACAAAAAAAAATACATGAAAAAATAATTTGGACACAAATATCTTAAAAATATAAGAATGATAAATTTGATAAAAAGTTATATGAAAAAAATTACTGGTAAAAATAACAAAATAAACATTTTATTCGCATAGAATATTTACTATTAGCTTCATGTATTATTATTCAAAAACTAATTGTTAATATTTCCATAAAAAACTATAATGTTATTTAAAAATTATAACATAATCAAATAATTATTTTGATAAATTTATTTAAAAAGATTCTCATTATAAAATCAAATCAAATAAAAATTAATAGACATTATTAAAAAAAAATTAGGCCCACTTGCTTTTTTATTTTTTAAAGGAATGGATGTCATGTCATCCATCTCTAATTTTTTTTAAAAAAAAAGTAAATAACAGATCATCCACCTATAATATTTTCAAATTATTAAAGGTTGTTTAGGTGACTGAAAAATTATGACTAGATTTTTGAACTCCAAAAACCCAAATTTAATTTAACCTAAAAACATCAAAAGAAAAACATCAAAAAGACCTCTAAAATCTTAATTACAATCGACATTTTACTTAGACAATAAACTCAAAATCAAAAACATTTGTTAAGCCATGATCTATTTTTCAAGGTAGAAACCACTTTCATTGAGTTCTCCTCGAGCTCAATTCTTCGCTACCAAAATTCTAGTTATTGATGGTTGAAATGTGGTCACCAAGAGTGTTTTCTATCCTCTCTCTTTTTTCGTGACTCTCTCTTTCCTTTAACAATAGCAAGGGACTAAAATGTAGTGCAAATAAAGTTTTATAATTGAAATGTAAATGTTAAAAATAGAGACCAAATATGCAAAACATGAAACTTGAGGGACCAAATTGAAATTTTCCATATCTTTGTGTGGTGTAATTGGAGAAGGTTTTTTAATATTAATTTTGATGCTTGATCTTTTAATTATTATTTTAAAAAACAATTTACATTTCAAGATATTCGGCACATCTTGTATCGGAAAGCATGCAAATCAATACAAATCCCAAGACATGGAATCATATGAACACAACTTGTAAGGATGAAAGTAAAAGGAAATGAAGTTTAGTGACCAAAGTGTAAAAAAAAAATTAGAGACCTAGAAAGCATCTTCAATTCCCACTGTGGTTGTGCCGGCCCTTGGGCCTAGGCTTAGATTCAAGGATTTGGCTAGGATGAAAGGTTATGTACTGTCTGTGTGTGTCTACCCACTAATACAGACAAGGGAGAAAGCAGCACCCAGCGAGCCGAGTATAGCGTCTCTATTATTGACACTCGGAAACGGGTCTGTACAGTTGATCACTGCATGTTGAGGAGGAGGTAGCCAGCCTGAGACGGCCCCAACCCCATATATGAATATTTTGAGTTGGAATCGCCATGGCATGAGGAATTCTCTGACAATTCAACACTGTGAAAGGGATTATGCAATCCAATTCCCAAGATGTTTTTCTTTTGCTTGAAACGAAGAACAACAAAGCTGAAATGGAGATGCATGTTCCTTTGCAAGGGAAGGGATCGCGAATCACTTCTTTATTAAAGCGAACGGCACAGCTGGCGGCTTTGCGCTAGGCTGGAGAGACATGGTAGACATTGAGGTTTTTCGCATCTCATCCGTTAATCTCAGATTAAACAGGTCAGAGGATGTGACAACTTTGAAGTGCTTGGAGTTTAAGCTAGCTGTGATGATGTTATACGCAAAAATCAGTTTGCCTCCTTGCTTGGAGATATGTTATATTTCTCGCATCCTTTTTTCTTAATTTGAGATGATTTCCATGCTCTCTTGTATCTGAATGAGGTGAAGGGTTGCTGGGTTGGGGTTTATCGACCTAGGCTTCACATGGAATAATCACTGGAAGGGAGATGGTAACATTGAAGAATACTGACAGAATATTCTGTCGTTATAAACACAATAATTGCAGTGGTGTAAAAATCACTAGCAAGATGGAAACATATCTTCAGGAAATATCACATCGTTGATGTCATATATGTTGATAATTTTATCGGCGACTTTTATACTAATGGATATAGCACTGAATTATTGTTGTCGGCCGTTAAAAAAGGAACCGACCACTATCTATAGTCAAATTCATGGGCGCATGTCAGCAACATAATGCCGACTGGAATTTTTGTCAGCAATATATGTGTCTCGGCTACCGATGATATATCATGTTGGTGATTTTATCATGTGGATAAAAACAGTTAATAGCTCTCTATAAATTTTTTTTAAAGGTTAATCATTAATTAACAGAAATTCTATTGATATTTACCAAAACAGTTAATAACTCTTTATAATTTTCAGATGAAAAAATTGATTATTAATTGACAAAAATCCATCAATATACATTAAAATATTTAATAATTCTTTGTAATTATGATAAAAAAGTTGGTTATATACCAATAAATTTCATTGATCTTTAAACAAATTATTTTTTAAAAATATTATTAAACAATATTATAATAGCACAAAACAATATCGAACAACTAATTTAAATCAAAAAATAAATTTTATATAATGTAATAATCAATTATAAATATATATATATACAAGGGGAGGATAATTACTCAAACGTTTGTCATGATCTATTCTTTTATCGTCCCTCGTATATTGCCTTCATTTCAACCCTTAAAACGTCAATTCATTGTTCAACCAGCTCCTTAATAACTGGTGATAGTTGACTCAAGTCGGATTGTGAAGTGCCTATAATTAAGGTACTATAATCCGATCATATATCTTGAGTCATAGTTATAAAAATATTGTAAATCTTATTTTTATTAGGTATACAAGTTGCTTCAACCTTCAATTACAAATTTATATTATATTTTAAATGAGTTGAAGGATTTTTATCTATGTTTTGCATGCATGGCAGCACTATATTGTTTTTATACCATAGAAAACAAGTTAGATATATGGATGAAAAAACATTAGTCCATAAAATTTACAAAAAAGTTTTTTAAGTTTACTTATAACAAGAGCCTTAGCTCGACTATCGGCAAACTATTACATTCTTTTTTGTTTATTTTTTTCTTTATATATGTATTTTTATTTACAACTCTATTGAAGTAGGCTCACACCAAATATGTGTAGCTTGCAAAATAAATCTATCATTTATAAGTTAATCATAAATTATAGATACTATTTTAAGAAAAATATCTTAAATTAAAACATGGTTTGTAAAAAAAGTGACTCACTGGTATGATTGCTAATAAAATAATGAGTCTTTTTATTTTAATTTGAGGGCTCACTTCATTAATGCCTCCTAAACACCTACAACGTATAAACTCTTATTTTCTTTCATAGTTGCTCTACTTAATATAAAAAGATTTAAATTTTTTTCATATCTTTTTTGTTTTTAGATTAACGTGAGTGTCCGGACCAGCTTGCGTGTATCACGACTTATTTCACGGGCCCTGAAGTTAATGACCATGTTCCAGTGGTCATCATATGAAAAATTAAGAACTCGAACCTGAGATCACAGAAGAGCAAACCCCTTGATCCAAAATTCTTACCATTTGATCACCACCTAAATAGCTAATTTCTTTCATATCTTAAAGTCATTTGAATTAGCTTTTTTTTTAGTATAAATATATGTCATATGTCACGTACCAGAAATCACTCAGCCTAATTCAAGAAATTGATTTTTCTCAAAGACAATTATTTTCACAATTAGAAAAACTGCCTGCAGAAGAAACAAAAATTCTTTTTGCTTTTTTAAGCCATAGTTAGTATTTACTTAATTTAAAGTTGATAATGCAGATAAATAGATTGATGTGCCTTTTGCTGACTTAATTTGGGATCATGGAAGATCCTTCATGATTTTTTTAGAAACCTAATTGGATTCATAAACTTTATTGCTATCACAATCATTATCATAAGATAAAAATTTAGAAACTAACATAAATAATCAACTTATATATGTCTGAAACTTTTTTTTAATATCTAGCATTTTATATTATGTTGCTACAAGTAGGATAAAAGAAAATAAACATAAAAAGAATATTTAGATTTAAGAAATTATTTGGTATTGTCATTTAGCTTTATTCATGGGTCAGTTTTAAAAAAAATTATTTAATTTCTTATTTAATTTAAATTTATAATTAAACTATATAAGAATTAACTTAATATGATTTAATCAACTTAGTCGATTTAAAAACAACTCAATCAATCAATAAAAAAAATTTTAAAGGTGGAATTAACAAAAAAAAAACATTCTGATCCAATGCCATACCTAGTATAGATTTAAAATATGAGAATTGTTCTGAGATTATTCGGTTGACTTGACCAGTCTAAAAGTAAAATAGTTGATCGATAAAAACAATATGAGAATGAAATTAATATAAAAAAACCTTTAAATTCAACTCTTTATTTAATTTGAATTTAAAATTAAATTATATTAAAAAAATTTAGATATGATATAGTCCACTTAGTTGATCTGAAAACAACTATAAAGATTATTAAAAAAATCTAAAGATAAAATTAAAAAAATAAAATAAAATAAAATTTAGAGAAAAACAAAAAGAGGGAAATGAAAAGGACAAAAAAAGTGTTTCATTGTTTATATAAACATTAAATTACTATTTAAGATTGTATAAGTAATTTTATTTGAAAGTATTTTTTGTATGAAACTGTATTAAAATAATATTTTTTTACTTTTTAAATTTTATCTTTTTATATTAGCATCTTAAAATGATCTAAAATAATAAAAATAAATAAATTTTTTGAAAACATTTTTGTAATCTAAAAACAACCACAAAGCATTTAATATTTTTGTGTATAATTAATCATGAGGCCATTTAACAAAAAAAAGTGAAAAGCCATTTAACAAAAAAGTGAAAAGCTATAATCCAGAAACTACAACTAATTATTATCGGCTGGATAAACAACTCTCCACCATCTTTCCCGGCGAGGAATGCAAAATTCTTCGTTTCAATTGATTGCATGGGAGGAAACTTCCCAGGCATTAATAGCTGTTTATTTGCTAAAAAATAATTTTTTTAATAAATAAATTTAAAATAAATAAATTATTTTTTAACATTTAATAATATAATTAAAAATAAATTAAAAAATAATTTTTAGTATTTAGTTATGTCATGAAAAATATCTGGAAAATAATTTATTAATATTTTATTTTTTTCAAGTTTATTAAAATAATAAAAAATAAATCTAACAAATTAAATAGTTGAATAAGAATGAAATTGAAAAAAATATATAATTTCATAAATTATCTCAAATAAAATAAATAATAATCAAAATAATAGAGATCAAATCTAAAAAATTAAAAAAATAAAAGATAAAGAAATGAAAATGAAAATAATCATTATTTCATAAATTATTTCAAATAAAAAAAGTAACAATCAAAAGAATGAGGACCAAATTTGATAAATAAAAGTTTTTAAAATAATCAGGAAAAAAATAGTAATTATAAAAATAAGGATCAAAATTAATATCAAAATTAAATTTTAAGAGATGAAATTGAAAAATAAATATTCAAAAAAAATATAAATTTTTCTTTAACTGAAAAGTGTTTTCCGTTGATCAACTTTCCTATCAGCAAACAAATATAAGAAAGTTTGGAAAGTAATTTTTCAAATACAAAAAAATTTGAAAAATAATTTTTCAATAATCACTTTCCAGAAAACAAACATAACAAAAAAATACATTCTTGAAAACTAAGTTAAATTTTTTTTTAATAGAAAAATATTTTTTGTTAACTGAAAAATATTTTTTATTAACAAAAAATATTTTTCATTGATCAACTTTTTTAATAATAATCAAATAATTTAAAAAATTATTTTTTAAAAAACAAACATTACCTAAAATTAAATCAGATTCCTTGAAATTTGTTAGCAGAAAGACATTAAATGAACCCTAACTTTTATAATTGATTTCTCAATACGGACAAAAGATTTGAGAAATATTTTTCAACTTTCTCTAAAATTTGTGGAATAGAGCTTAATTACTTTTGTTGAAACCTTTTTTCTATTGAAGTCCTTTTTCACAGAGTAATTGAATAACATGTTATAAATATGAACATTTATTTATATTCACTTATAAATTGATTCATTCTGAAAAATATTAACAAAAGCTAATTGAGCATTGAAACCACTGCAAACATACAACCATTTGCATTGTTCACTATAATTAGGACTGTGAATGAGTGTCGTTTGGTGGTTGGATTTATTGGTATATATATTCTATTTATTATTTAATAAGTAAAAAATTTAGATATTTATAAATTATTTATTAAGTTTTGGGTATCCAATGCATATACATTATTTACTCTTATTTATGAATCTATAAAAAAATAAAATAGTAATTATGGGTATCCAATGCATACACATAATTATATATATACACACACACGTGTGTATCAATATTAAGGTATGTATATATTATATTATATTTAAAAAAATCTAAATATTTTATAAATATATTTATATGATATAAACATATACTTCAAAATAGGTTCAAGAAATTTGTGCTCCTACAGTGAATGAGAAGATTAATTTGTATTAGCATCCAACTAGAAATTCAATCAAATGAAGAGAGTTTATAGTTGAGGCCGAAGGAGTTGTTGGGTCGATCGTAGGTAGAAGCAATAATGAGCCATCAAATCCATATTTAAGCTGCCCACCTGCCTCCTCCTTTTCAAGCACGCTTTGATGACAAGAGTGCCCATGACAGGATATTGCCCGCTATTTCTGGTTAATTATAAAACTAAATTTTTAAGTTAAATTTACGAGAAATATATCCACTAGATAAACTTGTAAAATAGATCTAATAGCTTTATAAAATTTAATAATATAATTTTATTTTAAAAATATTTTTAAAAAATAAATTATAAAATAATTAATTTTAATTAAAAAAACCATCAAATTAGAGGTAATTATTTTTTGTTCGATTCAGTTTTTATTAAAAAAAATAAACAGATTGATTTTTTTTAAAACCCAAAACCAGTTTAAACGGATCGGTTTTAATTCTGTTATTTTATAATAAAAACTTGTTCAAATTAGTTTGATTTGTTTTTGGATTTGACTTAATTTTTTTGATTTGTCTGAGGTTTTTTTCTAATTAGCTCAAGTATTTTTTCGATTTAAGTTTGATTTAGTTTATAAAACTAAAACCAAAATGATCGGATTTTTTACACTATAGCTTTTTATTATTTTTTATTTTTTTTCTTACCTTCACGTTAAAACTATAAATTAATCTAAATTATTTTAATAAATTTTCAAACTAAATTAATCTTGTATAAAAAATAAAAACAAAATTTGACAAAAAAAGTTTTGAAAACATTCACAATAAAAAAAAAAGGAAAAGAAAGAAAGAACATGTCTGTCGGTTATGCGAAGAAAACTACATTAATTTCCGGCCGGCATGCTTTAATTATTATTAACTTCTAATCTAGGAAACAGTGACCTTGGGACTTATCTGCTTTCATAGCCCCAAGCCCCCCAGCATTTAGTTCTGCTTCAGAACATGACAAAGTAGCGTTTGTTTTTTTTTCTTGTTTAGCTTGTTTTTTAAAAGTTATTTCAAACTGTTTTTTTTAAATGGTTTCAATATGTTTATATTAAAAATAAAAATAAAAAAAATATTTTAAAAAATACAATGTATTATATTGCCAAATACATGGTATGTGTTTGGTATTGGGTAATTTTGCAATTTATAATTTATTTATTTTTGAAAAATATAAATTACAAAAAACTATAAATTATATTCTAAACTAAAATTTCAAAATAAAAATTAAAAAAATCATAAATATCTTCGGTAGAAGCAATAATCAGACATCGAATCCATATTTAAGGTGCCCACCTGCCTCCTGCCTTCTGCTCCTCCTTTTCAGGCACGCTTTGATGACAACCATCTCAGAACCTGATATAAATTTACGGTAGTCGACAAGAGAGAGTGCCCATATCGGCTTTCACAACCACTACGGGCCCCTAGCGTTTATTTCTACTTCAAAACAATGAAAATGATAAATTTTTAACTTGTTTTTGAAAGGTTTTTCTCAAACTGTTTTTTTATATGATTATTGTGGCTTTTATATTTTTAATATATTTTATTTAAAAAATACTATACATTATATTATCAAATACATGGTGCGTGTTTGATACGGTAGCTTTTGTGGTTTACAATTTAAAATTAAAAAACATGTTTGAAAAAAATTATAATTTATTTTAATTAATATTTTAAAAACAAATCAGTCACACTATAATATATATTATAATATATATTGATTAATAAAATAATTTTAAAACATAATTATATATATAAAAATAGTTTAACAACACTGCACGACCTTTCAAGCTAACTCTTATTGATAATAAGATGCATCATATTTTATTTTATTTGAACAAAAAAATGGACTAGTCATATTAAATTAGAAATAAAATATTAATATTTTATGAAATTAAATATTAAATATAGATGTAGAGAAAATATTGTTTTCATCACCCATTAATATTTTGGATTGTATTTTTGATGTTCCTTTTCATTTAGTTATTAATTTTATTTTTAATTCAATTATTATATGATGTATTTAGGAGAATTTAGAGTTTATAATTTATTTTTATATAATTATTACTATATCAAAAAAAATATTTTAGCATCAAGGTGGTAACAAAGAATATCTAGCATTGTGATATGATTTATCTCTTAAAAAGTTTAGTTAAATAGAAAACAATTTCTAAAAACTAGGTCGTTAAATTTTGTGTAGTTAGTGACATGTTTTGTGAGTTTGATAAGGTAATTCTATTTGTTTTGGTTCGTAGATTTAGTAAGGTATTATTTATTTCTAATTGAATTTGATTGTGTGATGAATAGTAAAAAATAGCTTAGCAAGAAAAAATATTATTAAATTTTATAAAGTTCGTGGGTTTGTTGATGGGTTTGGTGAATTTAACTTTTTTTTTATTTCATACTTCAAAACTAGACTAATTGAGAATTGAGTTTTATAATTTATTTTATTTTGCTTTTTGTAAGGCTATTATGATCTTAAAAAAAATAATCTTAGTATTGGTTTGATGCTTGGTTTTATAATCATCTATTTTTTTATTATATAATTAAATAAATAATAGTACAAAAAAATTATTAATTTCAATGAAGTTAATTATCTAGTTCACTAGTTTGACTTATTAACCTAAATTACCCGATTTACATGATTAGTGAGTTTACTCATCAAACATTATATGCTTTTCTTATTTGTTAGTCCTTTAATTTTATAAATTGTTTTTTATTTTACTTTTCTTTAATATTGGATTGGTTAATAAATGAAATTTATAATTTATTTTTATTTTGTTAGAGTTATTATAATTTTAAATAAATATTTTTTTTAGAATCGGTGTTTAATTTTACAACCATCTAATTTTATCATAAAGTTAAATAAAAATAATTTACTAAAAAAATAAAGTTCCTCAACTCATTAAAGTTCATGACTTAAGTTATAGAGTGATCGAAGTTGATTTAATATAACACCATCTTAATATTTTAAAAAATTATTGTTTTAATTTTTTTATAAGCTTTATCATGCTTTTACTAATCATCTATGTTATCTTTGAACCTACTAAATTGAATAATTTATTATGGATCAGCTCTCATGCTATTTAATTTGAAATTTAAGTTAGATAAAAAACCAAGTTGATAAATTTTAAAATTATATTGTTTAATTGGATTCAATGATAGTGTTAAAAATATCCTCCCACTTATAACATATTTTTTAAATTTAAATAAAAAAAAATAGTTCAATGAATATCTTATGTAAATTTAGACCCCATTTATTTGCTAAAAAGTAGGTTTTTTTAGAAAATAGTTTCCTTCGAATATGAATTATTGAAAAGTGAGTTATTTTTTAATGTCTAGTAATATTATAAAAATAAGTTGAAAAATATTTTTTAATATTTTGTTATATCATAGAATTGAACTGAAAAAAACTTATTGATATTTTTTCAAGTTTATTAAAATAATACGGAATAACTTTTTCAAATTAAAAAGCAAAATGAAAATGAAAAAAATAATAATTTAATATTTTATCTCAAATAAAATAAATAACAATCAAAATAATGGAGATCAAATATAACAGATAAAAAAAATTGAAAGATAATAAAATAAAACTAATAATTACAATATTATAAATTATTTTAAATAAAATAAATAACAATAAAAAATAAGGACTAAATCTTATAGATAAAAATTTTTAATTAAAAAAATAACAATCATAAAAATAAATATGAAATTTGATATAAAAATTAAATTAAATTAAATAAAATTCTATAAGGTGAAATTAAAAAAAAATTCAAAATAAAATATATAATAATAAAAAATTTAATGGCTAAATTTGATATAATTAATAAATAAATGATATTTTTATTTTTTTAATTTGTGAAAAATATTTTCCATCTAAAATAAAAAAATCTTGAAAATCAAACTAAATTATTTTTAAATAAAAATATTATTCTTTTGGTTAACTTCTTTTGATAGCGTTCAAATAAAAAGAATTAAAAATAATTTCTAATAAACCACTTTTTTTCAAGAAGGAACAGTGGGTTGCTGATCATCAAACACGAAATTTGACGATGGTGATGTCGTTATGCTCTATGAGATATAATAATACGCGCATGTTGGCTATCTTGTCATTTTATCTTAGAAATTAGCATTTATATAGCGTCGCTAAGTTAACATTATTTTGCATTGACGGATTTAACAGACTTTAATATTATAATCGAATTAAAAAAAATATTGCTATCAACATTTAATGATGCACTCGTAGTTAAAAATATCATTATTTAGTGTATAACTAGTTTATTGGCTATGCTTTTGGCTTGAATTTTTTTTAAACATAAAAAAATAATATATAGGTTAAGAAACTTGGTATAATAATTTAAATTTCAACTATTTTTTTAATTTGAATTTTAAATGAAATTATATAACAGTTTCCAATGTGATTTTATTTATTGGATAAGTTCAATGAATAAAATAAAATCAGTATTAAAAAAATTAAATTAAATGATAAAATAAAAATAAAAAAAGAGTTAAAAAATCTCAAGAAAGTAAGAATTTTATATTAAATGATGAAATTAAAAAAATAAATTATATAAAAAAAACATATAAATTGATGGTATTAAAAAAATAAATTAAAAAAACCTTATAATATAATAAAAAATATAGAAATTGATTTACCATCAATATAATACTAATAAAATAAAATATTATATTATATTAAAAATTAAAATTAAAAGTAAAAAATTTCAAAAATAATAAAAATCCTATATTAAAAATTAAAATTAAAAAAAATCTCAAATGACTAACTCTCACACGCATGAGCATGAGAAAAGTCTATGACAGAAACTATTTTTCTTTGCTTTTTATAAGCGTCCAACCCAATATTTTATAGCTATATTGATAATAAAAATGAAAAAAACTAGATTTGTTTATTACTTTATTTCTCTCATTAAATTCAAATCATTAAATTAAAAATTAGAAATTAATGATGAGATTGGAAACTGTTTCCAAATAATGCAAATCATTCAATTAAAATAATGTTTCAATTTTATCATATTTTAAACTTGATTATCATTCTATTTAAATTTAATTATAAACTAACTAGAAAAAACTATCCAGTCCATTTTATAAAACTAGAAAAATTAATTTATAATTTATTCAATTTAATATATATAACAATATAGTGAAATTATTTTAAACCACATATTTAAAACCTTATTTAGATAAACTTGTAAAAGAATTTAAAAAACTTTATTTTTTTGAATAAAAGAAATCCAAGAAAAAGTCAAATGATCTAATTTTAACCGGATCTCATAATGAATCGGTCAATCAGGTTTTTGAATGAGTTTTTAATTAAGGTTTAAAAACTTAAAAAACTCAATTGGAATAAAAAAAAGGAGTAATACTTCAAATTTAAAAACAAAACATAATATAATTAATTAATTCTTAAAAATAAAAAGGGACTGCTAACTAGTAATAATTTTAATTTTTTTAAAATTATTACTTTTTAATATTTTTTAATCAATTTTAATATATTAAGAGCATCTCGAATATAAAATACTATTTGAAAAGATTAAATTGATAAATTAGTATTTTAAATAATATAAATATAATTTTTTTATCATATCTATTTTAATAAAAAAAATTATTAGTAAAAACAATTATATTGAAGTAGAAAAAACAAATATTTTATTATTTTTTAATAAATTTAATGTTATTTTTTATATAATTATATTTAATTGATTTATTTTTTAATCACCCTACTTCTTTTATTTTGACTTAATTGGTTTATTTTTTTAGTAGCCTTACTTTACTTTTTTTTTTAAAAAAAATAAAAAATACTTTAAAAGCCACCAACCTTAAAAATCCAGAAATCCAAAAAATACTCTATAAGTATACGAGATCACTGGGTTAAGGAAGTGAAAAGCAGAGAGAATGGCAAAATCACCAGAGGAAGAACATCCACATAAGGCTTTTGGCTGGGCTGCCAAAGATAGTTCTGGGGTCCTTTCTCCCTTTCATTTCTCAAGAAGGTTATTGCTTTCTCTTTGTTTACGGTCTTTTTTCTTCTTCTATTTCCTTTTCTTTTTGTATATGGTTCTTGGTTTTCTTGATTGTATGTAGATATGTGAGTGAAAAGATGGTAACTTTGATGGCTTATAGAGGATGTTCAACGTTTTGTGATAATGCCAAGATGAAAAAGATTGTATCTTTAGCATTTAGCACAAAGAGGGTACTGAGATTTTGTAGCTTTGGTTAATCATTGGGTGAATAAGAATTTTAAATTGTAAAAGTGATAAGTAAATAAGTAAATAGAGAGAGAGAGAGATTAAGAATTTAAGGGGTTGAGGTGTTAATTAAAAATATTTCTTGTTTGCAAGTGATGAATAAATATTGTTTGAAGAATATCTTTCTGTGAAGAGTGATAGTATATGATGGATCTATTCTAAGTAGTATGTTTTCTTTATTTTTCTCTTCTTTTTTAAAGTTTGATGCGATCCTTTCGAGGGAAAGCTTATTTTAGCTGGTTGTTTTCGTCGCAAAAGACAAATCATGGTGTGCCATGTCATCTTTCGAATGGGTGATTCCATGATTTTGGTGGAAAATCTAACAAATGACGTTGCAGATTCTGATAAAACATGATGTGATGTAATGTAAAAAAAACATAATATACATTGAATGTCGTGTTTATTCTAATCAATTGTTAATTTCTTTTTGTTAGATTGTATTATGGTGTACCAACTAGAGCGTACCTTTTTAATGTTTCACTGAATTTGGTGCTACAGATTATTTTACTGAAATTGCTGAACTAACCAGCTTATATTGATACTTGGTTCTTTACCAGCTTTGTTTTGTACTGCTTCTAGACTTATACCAGACGAATTTGGGGCACAAAATTTTTCATGAGCAATCCTGTTATTGTTGTTATTTCAAGTTCTTGCTTGTATTATTGGCAGGGACAATGGAGTTGAAGATGTGACCATAAAAATCCTGTACTGTGGAGTTTGCCATTCGGACTTGCACGCTGCCAAGAATGAATGGGGGTTTTCCAGATATCCTTTGGTTCCTGGGTATGGTCTTGATATCACATTCACAAAATAGGATCTACTCGTTCTATCAGCCAAAGCTGATAATTGATTTTGTGCATTGAGAGTATGATGCAATATTCATTCCCTTTAAAATTTTTATTCTTATCGTTATTTGCTGAATCATGCCTGCCCATAATAACTGTTATTTGCACATAAGCCACGAATAGAAAGCCAGGTCCTTTTTGTTGTCAAAGTTCTACCGTATTAAGGATGGCCTTTACGAAGTTCCAAAGAAAATAGCACTTATGTTGCTTACCATCTGAAACTGCCTTGAGGCTGTCTTCTGCATCTCTACATTGAGAAATGCTGAAACACACTGCATGTGAGCATATGCCGAACATCAATTAGCATTGATTGCTTCTAAATGTGTAATGCCCTGGACATGATATTGAACTATTTTGTTACTTGAGAGTTTGTACCTTTAGATATCAGATTTGTGGCTGGCTGCAGAGAAGGTGCTTAAACAACTTTTAGTCTTTATCTATACACTAGCAATGCCATTGTTCTGTCAGCTGATAGATGATTTTACTTTGATGCTGTCTCCAAGAATGCCACTCCTAGATTTATAATTGCTGAAATTGAATTCTTTGTTTACCTCATTTTTAGTTCTTTCCATTGAATACATACAGACAAAGAACTGTTCTGCTGAGTGTTGGATGATTGGCTAAGATATAGTGTGCTCTGCAGGCATGAAATTGTTGGTACTGTGACAAAAATTGGAAGCAATGTGAAGAAGTTCAAAGTGGACGATCAGGTTGGTGTTGGAGTAATGGTGAACTCTTGCAAGTCATGCGAGTATTGCGACCAGGACTTGGAGAATTACTGCCCTAAAATGATATTTACATACAATGCCCAAAACTATGATGGGACAAAAACTTATGGTGGTTATTCTGATACAATTGTGGTTGACCAGCACTTTGTACTCCGTATTCCTGATAGCTTGCCTGCTGATGGGGCTGCACCACTATTATGTGCTGGGATCACAGTGTACAGCCCAATGAAATATTATGGAATGACTGAACCAGGGAAGCATTTGGGAATCGTAGGACTGGGGGGGCTTGGTCATGTTGCTGTGAAGATTGGTAAGGCCTTTGGTTTGAAAGTTACAGTCATCAGTTCATCATCTAGAAAGGAGAGGGAAGCGCTTGATAGACTTGGTGCTGATTCATTCCTTGTGAGCAGTGACCTTGAGAAAATGAAGGTATGCGATATCACTCAAGTTAACAACAGATTGAACCGCTAAATAATAGCACTGTAAAAAAGGTTTTGTGTGGCTAATTAATATGACCTGTGTCCTTGTAGTTCTTATTTGCAGTTGTTAAAGGTTCTAAAATTTGATTGATGTTTGGTACGCGGTGGATATATATTAACAAATCGGGGCTTGTGTTCAATTTGAGTGCAAGTCTAGTTCCACCTTTTGAAATTCATTCCCTCACTGAAGAAAGGAGACCTGTATGAGGATTTGAATTTTGTTTGTTACTTTGTTTAAATTACCCTCAACATGTCCGTGTTAACATGTGTAGAGGCACACATGTATTTGTTATTTATAAATTGAACTGTTACCCTAATAGCTTAAGATTTTAGAGAAGATACCGGTTGTAACTCAAATCTTTCACGAAGTTTAGACTGATATGTTTACTGAATGGCATTACCATTTACCAGAGATCCTGATGATTTGTGATGCTTTTTCTGCAGGCAGCATTTGGCACTATGGATTACATCATTGACACTGTGTCTGCAGTTCATGCCTTGGCTCCACTTCTTAGTCTGCTGAAGACAAATGGAAAACTTGTTACTTTGGGCTTGCCTGAGAAGCCCCTTGAGCTGCCTATCTTTCCTTTGGTCTTGGGTAAGTTTCTCGATTCCTGATCCCCAAATTCAGGGTGCTAGCAATATGGGTTACATGAGAAGGGGGTGTAGAGAAATGTTTGCAAGATCGCATGTTGATGAATCAACCTGGTCTGTGCTTTCTGAATTCAGTTCAAGTACTTTTAAGAAATGGAACTTAAGCTATAGCAAACCGCCTACAAACCTCATTGTATTTCTCAGTCACCATAACCTCTAAAACGTAGCCTTTCAAACATGACATTGGCTTGGAAATCTGTATTATACCATTGACAATCTACTTCTTGCAGGGCGAAAGCTAGTTGGTGGAAGTGATGTTGGAGGGATAAAAGAGACTCAAGAGATGTTGGACTTCTGTGCGAAGCACAATATTACCTCAGATGTTGAGGTGATCCGAATGGATCAAATCAACACAGCCATGGATAGGCTTGCCAAATCGGATGTCAGGTACCGGTTTGTGATTGATGTGGCCAACTCCTTGTCACAATCTCAGTTATGAAGCCCTCGATTCCGCTCTTGGTCCTTCAGCCTAAACCAAGTCACGATATGCTTCATGTACTGTTCCTTATCTGTTCCGAGGCATGGATAATGGAATAAGGGTTACTAAGGTTTAATAAGGTTTTTAGCACCAGATCTTTTTACATTTCGTGCTCCTTGGGAGCGATAGAACATTTGAAGTTTTGTTGTCTTGGACTCGCGTTTCTATTTGTTTTAATTATATCTGATCGCCTAGTAATGTTTCGATAACAAGCACAAAAAGGTTTTTTTTTTCTTAGATACAGGTGGCCATGCAGGTTTTTTTTTTTATCATCATGGTAATGGCATGGCATCCTCATACACAAAATGGGAAGCTTTGCCCGTAATCGAAGCAGAATTGAACAAGTTTATGGTCAGCCTCTCTATTGTCTAACGGTAAAAAACAACAAATTGTCAAAAAATAAATTAAAATAATGGGAATCGAACATGTTTTAAGAAGCTTCTTGGGTTTTTTTCACTTTTTTTTTTAATTTTTATCTTTTAATTTTTAAACTAGTCATCATATTCCCCCCCCCCAAACATTACATCTAGTTAAAATAGTTAAAAAAATAGAGTTTTCCAAACATCACATCATTTAAAAAAAAAATGACTTCAAATTTTTTGTTAAATTTCTTTATATCTTAAAATTTACAAGTTTTTATTTGTATTATCATATTATTGAGTAATTTTTTTTAATTATTAAATTTAATAGAATTCATAATTTTGATTGTGAGTTTAATGAGTGAAATCATGATGTCTACATTAATTTAATATGTTATCATTTTAATATTAAAAAAACTAATTTTTTTATATTTTTATCTTAAATCTTTTTTTTTAATTTGAATCCTTTTCCTAAAAGAGATCTTTTTTTTTGGATTGGATCTATTTCCTTAATTAATTTTATATAGTATGTCAAAACACGCACTATATGGATTCTTTCGCCTTTTTGTTAAAAAGAAAAATAAAATATGAATTTTTATTCATAAAAATTAAAATTTAGAATAAATTAAAACAGTTAACTATTGACTTAAAATTAAAAAATTCTCAATATTATACTTTGAAGATGCATCTTGGAAATTGTTTATTAATTACACGGGTTGTTTTTGGACCCTTCAAGTTTACTAAGTCACTTTAAAATAATTTTTATATAATTAAATTTAAAACTAGGGTTAGATAAATAATCAAGTTAATTTTTTTTAAAAAAAACTTTGATTGCCGAACTTAGTTTTTGCACAACTAAACCCTTTTGAGCCCAAATTGACATCCAATTGCTTATTTATTTAGAGAAAGGGTTGAATTGAAAAATATAGAACCAAAATAAAAAGGATATGGAAATAAGTTGCAACTTTGAATTTTTGCAAAAAGTCTATTTTGGTCCTTTTGTTTTTGTTTTCAATATGACCGGTCTTTTAAGTTATTAAAATTTCTGCCCAATATCATTTCCCTCAAATTCAAAAACAGTTAAAAGTATAGTAGACATGAATCTCTCTATCTTTTTATGTTTTGAAAAGACAGAAGTTTATTTTAAAAATAGATTTATTTTATATTTTTGCCTATATTTCCAACCAAATATTTTTTAATATTTGATGCATTTGGTCTTTTTTTTCATATGACACTAGCGAAACGCATCCAAATTCTCTGGAAGGAAGAGGACGGAAAGGAAAGATGAAGACGAGTCGGAAACATCACTTGCTTTTGAAGATTGGCATGATGAGGACTCTAAATTTTATTAGGTGGCCGCCAAGGGAAAGGACGAGAAAGACTTGAAGAGCACGTAATGACATTCAACAATAATGAGCATGAGCTCCAGCTGTCAGCTTGCTCCCCCTTCGGAGACAAGTGTTCTGATGACCCAGGATCCTATAGGAATTGAAGGGTTACAACATGTGCGAATGAAAATGACCTATTGAACCATCTAGGTGGTGGCCAAGTGATAAGGACTTGGGATCAAGAGGTTTGCTTCCTCTGTGGTCTCAGGTTCGAGTCCTTGGTTGCTCATATGATGGCCACTGGAGGCTTACATGGTCGTTAACTTCAGGGCCCGTGGGATTAGTCGTGGTGCGCGAAAGGTAGCCCGGACACCCATATTAATCTAAAAAAAAAAATGACCTGTTGAGGTCGTCTCAACCTAACATACAATCCACCCGCTTAGCTAAAGGAAAGATATAATAATTTTATTTTATTATTATGTAATGAAAATTATTTGTTTTTTTATTGTATATAAATTAATACCCTGTTTGTTTATTTTATAAAAAATAGTTTTAAGAAATTATTTCTCATCATAAATAAAAAACATTTACTTGGTTTTCAGAAAAAACATTTTCCTTTTATATGTGATGGAAAGTACTTTTTAGAAATTGTAAAAAATTAAAAAATATTATGTTATTTGCTGATTATATCAAATTTGATTTTCAAACTTTTAATTACTATATATTTTATTTTTATTTTTTTAATTTTATCCCTTAAAATTTGATTTTTATATCAACTTTGGTTTTTATTTTTATGATTGTTATATGCTTTTCTTTTATCGTGTTCTTAATTAAAAAATTTTATCTATCAGTTTTGGTCTTTATTATTATTTATTTTTTTAAAATAATTTATGAAATTGTATTTTTATTTAAATTTCATCATCATTCAAATTTTTTTATCTATTAGATTTAATCTTTATTACTTCATAGTTATTTATTTTATTTGAGATAATTTATAAAATAAGATTTCTTTTTAATTTTATTTTTATTTAAATTTTTAATTTGTAAGATTTGTTTCTTATTATTTTAATAAGTTTAAAAAAATATTAATAATTTATTTTTCAGCTTATTTTTCATGATATTATTAAAAATAAAATAATAATTTATTTTTTAAGAATTTATTTTTCAAGGAAACCACTTAAAAAAATATTTTTCAACAAAAAAAAGGGGTATAAATAAGCTTTTGATTATAATTAAAAAAAACAATATTAGACATTGCAAACCAAGTGCAGTAGCCGAATAAAAATTTCACCCATGTACAGGGGTATTGGTCCACCCAATAAGGAGCCATTGAAAGATCCAATTGAACAACTTTAATAATCGACTGCTGTTGTTATCTTATCATTTTCCATGAAAAACACTCTTAAAAATAAATAATAAAACTAAAACGTATTATATTTTGTTTAGCAAACGCTAGTTTTGTACTTAAACTATGGGTTTTAGGGATGTGTTGTCATGTATCATATTTATTTAAATAAAAAAAATATTACTTATATTTTATAGAATAAATTAAAAAATATATGGATTGATAGATAAAAAAAAAGTTGTTAAAAATAATTAATTATTAAAATAAAAAGTTAATTTTCATAATAGAAACATAAAATAAATGTAAATGAATATGTTTTACACTAATTGTCATTTTATTTTTATTATATTTTTTTTCATTTTAGAGGTTAATTATTATTGATTATAACAAACAACTAATTTATATAGAATATAAAAGGAAATAAATTAAAGATAAATTAAACTAATTTCATTGAAACATTTTAAATCAAAAGCAGAGAGAGAATTAATTAATATTTAAATAAAAATTTCATTTAAAAAAATTAAGTATTAATAGGCCTGACAAAACAGACAAACCCATCTACTTTAGTAAAAGGTTAATTTTTCGGGTATGTTTAAGAGTATGATTGTGATTTTTTTTAGAAAAATATTAAAATATTTTTTTTAAAATTATTTTTAAAATTAACATATCAAAATGATTTAGAAACACAAAAAAATATTAATTTGAAGTAAAAAAATATAAAAAATTTTAATTTTTTTTTTAAAACACTTGAATGAAAACAAACAGTGTATATATTACAGCACTTTCTCTGTCCAAATCCAGTGGTAGGGATATGATGTTTAAGATCCTCCCTTTAAATGCCAATTCTTCGGTTATTCAATGAAGAACTTATAAATTATATGTTGTATGAACTTGAACAACTTTTTAATGCCTCTACGACATCTCTTAAAGATCATAAATTGCTGATGCCAAATGGTTTTTAAATGAATGAAATTACAAACAAGCTTATAAGAGAGGAGTTTAACTATGATATTGCAGAACTTAATTAGAAACAATCATTTATCTTCTATTCGTCAGCTAAACCAATGCCAAAACAGAATCTGTGATTTTGCTGTAGAATATGTAATTGCTAAGAAACAAGCTCTCATACTATCCATGAACATGGGGGTCAAAGAACTTTTTTCATGGCATAAAACTATTAATCATATTAGATCAGAAGGGTTACTTGAGCTTCTTGTTGCTTCATCTGGCATTGCTTCTCTTTTATTTCCTGGCGGGCGTACAACTCATTCAAGGTTTGAAATGTTCACCAGATCCTTCCTGTCATCGCAAGGGGAACAAAAGAAAATATTATCAATGCTGCTTAAAACAGCCCAACACTTTCGCTAAGTTTTACAGTTCTCCTGCTTGAAGAAAATATGTGATTATCAGCTCATGGGCTGAATCCTTTGGAAAAAGAACAGGTCGACCAATTTGCTCGATGGATATTAATGATTGGTGATGGAAAATATGTGATTTTCCAATTCCTGATGATGAAGATGCAGTTCTTATCAAAATTCCACAACTTCTTCAGCTTGATCATTTAGGTAATCTAATTGCATTTATGGTTTCAGCCATTTATCCAAATATTGAAAAAACTCATCTTGACCCAAACCATTTTATAGAAAAGGCCATAGTAACATAAAAAAAGATTACACTTACTGAAATCAAAGATTTCATCCTTTATATTACACATAATGATTATCATATTTATCTCAGCTCCAATTCTGTTGGAATATCATCTGCTGAAAAAGACAAGACAGATTTCTTGTAGTCAACTGAATTTATAAATCAGCTTGAGTTTAATGGTGTCCCATCTCATTCCATTAGTTTAAAAATAGAAACACCAGTTATGTTGCTTAGGAATGTTAACCTGTCTGCTGGTTTATGTAACCGTACAAGGCTCAACTGGCTGAGCAAGTTATTAAAGCTCAAATTATAACATTGGGAATTGGGTTTTTATTCCATGGATTATATTTCCCATAAATGATGAAAAATGTCATTCATTAATAATAATAATAAAAAGACAGTTTCTTTGAAGAGTCTTTTTGAAAGAGTAGGTATTCACACATGAACAATCGAATGTTGTTATCTAAAGGGTTACATCAAACAAGGGCCATAAATCATATCATGCGACCAAGAAGGGAAGCCATTAAGTTATGCTAAGAATAATTCTTGTCTATTAAGACATTCTTAGTACTTTGCCAAATGTTTTTTCCTACTTTAGATTGTGTTTATTTTAGAGGTTAATTACGAGCCTCATCAAAAAACATGAAAAATTAGCTTTTGTAATTAATTTTTGTGTATAAAAAAATTGTACCCAGCTTTAATCTCAATCACAAAGCCTAAAACTAATATACTTTTAGTTTATAATTTTTAAACAATGGTATAAAGAAATATTTTTGTAATGAATAATACCTATTTTATTTATTGGAAAAAAATATTTAATCCTGATTATAATAATTCATTTCTTTATTTGTTGTAAGTACAAATATAAACTTTCTATGATACATTATATGATTACAATTTTTCAGTGGTTTTCTTTGCCATCAATCGACTTCTTTAAAAGTTTGCCTTTTACACTCCCTTTTTTTTTTTAAATAATAATTCTAGCACCTTTATTTTTACCTTTTCGATTACATATTGAACTAACTCAACCTTGAATGTATATGTACAGATTAATGGCAACGCCGGTGCATAATTTGGAGAAGCATGTCTTCCATCCATTGATCCAAGCTCGAGCAAGCATGTCTTTCGTTTGCATCAAATAGAACATAGCTCTCCAAGCTCCACTCCTATTTGATGCAAATGAAAGGGACCAAGATTCCAGCAAGGAGTTGCAGCAGCTACAGATTTCACAGTTTTGGTAAAGGCGGCATCCAAGCCGAAATCAGAAGCAGTCTGGCTACGAGGTTCTGAAATCCATCATCTTAATCCTCAACTTTATACGGATTAAGGTGAACATTACTTGCCTGAGGCAAGTTACTGGGGAAGAGAGGAAATTGATACAAATGAAAGGGACCAAGATTCCAGCAAGGAGCAATGTGTTGCAGCAGCCACAGATTTTGCAGATTCCAGAGGATTGAAATATTCTGTGCAAGCCAAAATTCCAACAATGCATATTAACGTGAATGTTCCAGCAAAGCAGGTTGACAAGGAGGCAGTTAATTAATAATCGATGAAGATCATCTTATATTTCCAAGTGGCAGGAGAAGTTAACTATAACTGTTTGTTCTTATCTTAGTTGGTAGTTATCTAGTAAATAACTGTAATATGTATTTCTATTTAATGAAGAATGTAAGTCTGGATTGAATAGATTATAATAAAATTTCTTTGTGTTTGGTGTGATTTCAAAATGAGAGTGATTCTTTTGAGTGGTGTGAGGCTACTTGTTTTCTTTTCCTTGTAATCTTTATTTTCTGCAGTAAAACATCAGACTTCTTCCCTTTTGTTAATTCTTTCTTTCTGCTGAATTCCAAAATTAGTAAACCTGGTCATTCTTGATTTTGTTTAACATTACTATTCCATGGTGAATGCTAAACACCAACCTTTTGGATTTCAGGTGCAAAATTAATTGTGTTGTGACAAATGGAAAAGATGTCACAAACTTTTTGCTTTCTGACAAACCTGCTGAAAATTTCTTTAAAGCCTCGGCTCATCACTTTGTCTATGATAGAAAGTTTAGCAATCCTTATAGCGTCCCCCCATAAATGCTTGAAATCCTCAACAAAACCAAAATTCTTCAAATGCGTTTTGGAGCCTATATATCAGCACTAAATAGGTGTGACATCTATGTAAAAAATGTGTTTGACGACAGCTCAGACCAGTCACCAATCAACCCCGCCGGACAAGCTGAAGCAGGACCTTCAGAGGTTTCCCTTCCCATAACATCAGTTGATACATTGTGTTCAACACCTCCAACACCTACTGTGATAGTTCCTTTCAATGCTAGCTTTGTTCAAATGCACCCAACTTCTTCACCTCATATCATAACATCACTTCTTGCAAAAACAAAAAAACTAGACAGCTCTCTACCACAAGCAAAGAGAGCTCTGACCTTCACTGATCCACCTGCACAAAATATGTAAGCCTACTTTTCTTACCTAAATTACAATGAAACATCAGGGAAAAAAGAACTAAACATACCATATAGCTTTCTAACCCTTGGCAAAAGAAGTCTAAAGATTTGTACTTTTTACACCTTCAATTCCTAGAAATTTAAACAAGAATGCTTTAGATATATCATTGCTTGCTTCATAAAACTCTAATGATCTTTAATTGCATGCATTTATCATTATTCACTTTCAGGTTCTTCAGTTTCTTTCTCTGTATACTTAACACTTGTCTATCACACTAGAACTAATAATAAGCGATCCTTGTGATTACAAAGTGTTATATTGCAATGCTATAAATCGCACCATGTGTATTAACTTTTACTACTACATGATAACATTTTTTATTATATTACCAAAAAATAGAATTAAATGCATTTTATTTTTTCCACCATATTGATCAAGGCGATGATGTTACATATACTTTCTAGTTCACACACAACCTTCTTATTGGATTCATTTTAGTAATTTAATTACATATGCTGTCAACAAAATCAATGTTTTAAGCAGTTGAACATTTACCAAATCACTTGGCAGTTGCTAAGCTTGCGTACAGGAATATATGGCTAAATAATAAGAAAATATTTAGCATATGATATATGACAATGACTTGACAGGACCTTTCATTTCACTATATATGAACTACATATTTTGCACCATCTCACGCCAGTTCATACAAGATTGCAAAAGAGCCCCGTAAACTCTACGACGTTGGGCTCAATATTTTAGATTGTTAAGACTTGGTTTTTTGACCCTGTAAAATAACAACCACACATCAGACTCGATGCATGGTATTAGATGTAAAGACAGCTGGGCACGATTAGTGTTGCCTTAGTCAATAAACTAATTGGGTGCCCCTTACAACAGCAATTAGTGCCGCTAATTTTTTTTTTTAAAAAAAAGATAAAGAGATTAATGTTTATTTATAAATGCATAATGCATTTAAATCCTAAGATATATATATATAAAATTTAAATCCTAAGATATATATATATAAAAAATAAAAAAGGGAAATTAATCTCATAAAATTTCAGTTGTTTTTCTATTAATAAAGAGAAATTGTAATTATTATATTACTTAATAAAATCCTTCTATACTTTCCCGTTAAAATAATCTAATTAGATGAACCATATAAATACTTGAATGTTACTTCTCATGTTATTTTGTCCTATGCCATTTTTCTTGTTGAGTTTGCATGTCAATATTCTAAGAGTGATATTAGAGCCTTCAGGTTGGTGTTGTTAATACACAAAAGTTATTTGTGTGTACGATTACTATTCACATCTATGACATTATTCACCTACACAACACTATTTATCTATATGGTACTATTCATATATATTACTGTTGGCATATAAAGAAAATTAGTGTGGTGACTAAATATAGTCTAGAAAATCCTATATAAGAAGATTGGATTTTAAATGGAACCGTTTATAACCCATCTAATTCATATGATATTATTTTTGTATACGTTATAGATCAATGGAATATTGATAGCTAAATAGATCACGGTGAATAAAATGATAGCAAAGTACAAGATTGAGGGTTCAAGAAAAGTAGTATCTTGTTGTGGAAAATAAGAATGAAGACAGGTTTAAGGAAAAACAATTGCTTGACAGTAATTGGAGATAGATCTGTGAAGATCACTAATAATGTAAAATAGAATGAGATACTCTAATAAAACTATATGAGTTCAAGTCTTTGTATACTAATATTTTCTTAAAGCGGAGACTTTATACCCTTTGAATGACAGAAATCATGTCGGTGATTGACCACATCAACACAATAAGAACTATTTTCACAACTCACTATGCTTGGTCAATAAATGGAGGAAAATGAACGCATAGAGCTTCTAATTCAAAGTCTTTCTAATTCATATGATTAGCTCATTATCAACTTGATCAATAATATCCTCTCAGACTATTTAGTCTTCGATGATATTGCGGTTGCTATCTTAAAAGAAGAAAATTAGCACAAAAACAAAGAAAACAAAAATAGCTCAAACCAAATAGAGAAATTATTGGTGTCAAGAAGATGATCAACTGAGTGTGGCTCTAGTAGGAGTCAAATGCAAGAGAGGTTCAAATCAAGAAGAATGTGAAATGCTACAATTATGGTAGAAAAGGGTATTTAAAAAGGGATTGTTGGTTTAAAAAGTATATAGAACACCATAGAGTCATTAAAACCTCAAAGAAGCGTTGCAAGCACCTTAAAAGATGGGGAGATTTTATATAATGAAGCAACGACACTCTCTACATATAGAAAGAGCTCACAAAGATTTGGTTAATGAATTTAGAAGCAATATAACATATCACTCTTAATCAAGATTGGTTTCATATATAAACCCATCTTTTAAGGCTTAGAATTTAGGGGTAATGATCATGCTCTAGAGATTATTGATATTAACACCATCAAATTAAAGATGTATGATAACTCAATTTGTACTATTTTAAAAATGTGACATGTGAAAGGCTTAAATAAAAATCTTTTATTTGTAGGATAATTTGATAGTCTTGGCTGTGAGATTCAAATAGACAATGGAATCATGAAAATTATCAAAGGAGTGTTAGTGGTTTTAAAGGCAAGAAAGATAGTTGAAAACTTGTTTGTGTTAATAGGAGAAATACATTATAAGGTAGGGGCATCAATCATATAAGCCAATTCTACAAAAGAGAAGACGATAATGTGGCATAGAAAACTAGGCCATGTGTTAGAAAAAAGTTTGAAAATTTTCTTTGATCAGAAGTTATTCCCTAAGCTTACAAAGATTACGTTACCCTTTTATAAGTATTGTGTTACAAGTAAACTACACGTGTTAAAGTTTGACACATCAACAAATAAGAGCAAATGCATCTTAGACTGGATTCACTCTGATGTTTAACAAGCACCAGTTATATCCTTGGGAGAAGAAAAATACTTTGTATTGTTTACAAATGACTTTTCTAGAAGATTTAGGTATATCTAATTAAAAGGAATAAATGTGCTCATAATTTTTAAAATTTGCAAAGCACAAATAGAACTTGAATCTTAAAAAAAGATCAAGTGTTTGAGGATTGATAATAGAGGAGAATATACTAGTATAAATTTGATAACTTTTGTTAACATAAAAGTATCAAAAGACCATTCACAACAGTATACACTCTATAATAAAATAGAGTGACAGAGTAGATGAACAAAACTCTATTATATAGAACAAGAGCAATGTTGAAAGCTACAGGTCTAGGAAAGCCATTCTGGGCAAAATCAGTCAATATCACATGTTATATGATAAATTATCTCCATCAACTACAATTAAGCTGAAGACACCAGTGAAGATGTGGACTAAAAAGCCAGCTGATTATTCTTGATTGCATATATTTGGAAATTCTATTTACGTGATGTACAATACTTAAGAAGATAGCAAACTAGATTTAAAATCCAAAAAATATATATTCTTAGGATATGTTGATATAGTAAAGGGGTATCGCTTGTAGGATTCCATTATCCACAAGGTAATCATTAACAGAGATGTCATATTTGTAGAAGATAAAATGCAAATGAAAGAAAATAATAGCATTTTAAAGAAGGTTATAGTAATCCTGATAAAAAAAATACTCAGAATCATATTTCTTTTGAAGCTAAACCAAAGCATGAGGAACAATAACAAATAGAGTTTGAAACTCCTGAAATTCGACAGTCAACTATGAAAGAAGACCAACAGCTTGACACTCAAAATATGTTCTGAAAACAACATTATATACTGTCTTTTAACAGAGGATGGAAAGCTATCACCTTTCCATGAGGCTATCAAAAGCATACATGTATCTATGTGGATGATAACAATGCAAGAAGAGATCGAAGCTCTACACAAGAATAACACTTGAGATCTTGTTTTGCTACCATAAGGAAGGAAAGCCATTGGCAATAAATGGGTTTACAAGATAAAGGATAATGATAATGATAATGATCAAATGGAGCAGTAGCGTGTAAGATTGGTGGTGAAAGGATATGCTCAGAAAAAAAAAAGACTTCAATGAGATATTTTTTCTAGTGGTATGACTTACTATAATTAGAGTAGTCTTAGCAATATATGTTATATTTGAACTTCATTTGAAGTAGTTAAATGTGAAAATTGCATTTCTTTATGGAAAACCTAAAGAAGAAATTTATATGCTCTAAATAAAAGGTTTTACTGAAACAAGTAAGGAGAAGTTGATTTACAAGTTGAACAAATCTCTATACGGTCTTAAATAGGTGTCAAGGTGTTGGTATAAGATATTTGATTTCTTCATAATTAGCTTTAAGTACAACAAATTTAGTTTAGACCAATATACATATTACAAGAGATTTAAAGAAGATGATAATTTCATTATTCTGTTGTTGTACGTGGATGACATATTAGTAATAGATTTTAACAAAGATCAAGTCCAAGAAATAAAGGCACAATTGGCTAGGGAGTTTGATATGAAAAACTTATGACTAAAAAACAAGATTCTAGGGATGCAAATTTATCAAGGAAAAAGTAAAAGGAAGATTTGGCTTTCTCAAAAGAATTATTTAAAGAAAATTTTATAACACTTCAACATGTAAAATTATAAGTCAATTTTCACCCAACTTACTATTAATTTTAAATTATCCTTAACTATGTCTCCTAGCAATGAAGTAGAGAAGATAGAGATGTCTTAAGTACTGTATGTATCAGTAGTTAAAAGTTTAATGTTTCTTATAATTAATATGTATAAGACCAAACATTGCACAAGTAGTAACAGCAGTTGATAGATACATGACAAATCCTGGTAGAGAGCATTAAAATACTATTAAGAGGATCTTGAGATATATGAAAGGTACCTCAAATGTTACATTATGTTATAGAATATCAAAATTTACCGTAAGATGTTATGTTAATTCAGATTTTCCTAGTGACTTTAAGAAAAGAAAATTCAATACAGGCTATGTGTTCATAATTGCAAGAGGAGTTTTAAACTGAATCTCAAAACTTCAGACTGTTATAGTATTATCCACAATAAAAGTTGAGTATATGACAGTTACATAAACTTATAAAGAAGCAATATGAATAAAAAAACTTATGGAGGAGCTTGACACAAACAAGAAAAGATTTTTTTTTGTATTGTGAAAGTCAAAGTGTTTTGCATATTACAAGGAATCCAACGTTTCATTAAAGAACAAAACACATAAATGTTTATTATCACTTTATTCGTGAAGTGATGGAAGGTGAAAGCGTAAGTTTTCAAAAGGTTCACATAAAGAAAAATCCAACAAATGTTTTGACCAAACCAGTCAACATTAATAAGTATATATGATACATATCCTCTTATGGCCTAATAGAAATATAAATAGCATGCAGATGACAAGTATAAAAAGGATATAAGAATCACAGATGATCATGTGTAAAGACTTGATTAAATCATCATAGTTTTTAAGTGAGAGAATGTAAAGACAACTAGGCACTAATAAATGTTGCCTTAGTCAATAAATATGGGCACTAATTGGGTGCCACTTGCAGCATCAATTGATGCCTCTTGTCTTTTACAACATAAAGACATGGATGTTTGCTTATAAATAAGTAATGCATCTAAGTATTAAGATGCACCATAAGAGAGAAAAAAAAGGAGAGTAAGAGAGGGAAAGTGATCCCACAAAGTTGTAAGAAATCAGTGAGAAAGTAAGTGAGATATTTTTTTTTATTAATAGAGAGATTTCAGTTGTTCTTCTGTTAGTAGAGATAAATTGTAATTTTCATATTACTTATTAAATTTTTTTTATACTTGTCAATAAAAATAGTCTGATTAAATTAACTATATAAATTCTTACATGTCATTTCTTATTTTATTATTATTTTTATTATCTTTTATTTTATCCGTTTTATATATCTGTACCTATTCTATTAATGCATGAAACATCCTATCCACTTTATAGCTTACATTTAACCATAATTTTATCCATCCATTCCACTAACATCACTATTTTCAACTCCTGCCTTTTCGTTAATAAAAGAAGAAGCCAAGTAACCATCTAGGTGGTGGCCAAGTGGTAAGGACTTGGGATTAAGGGGTTTGTTCCCTCTGTGGTCTCAGGTTCGAGTCCTTGGTTGCTCATATGATGGCCACTGGAGGCTTACATGGTCGTTAACTTCAGGGCCCGTGGGATTAGTCGTGGTGCGTGAAAGCTGGCCCGGACACCCACATTAATCTAAAAAAAAGAAAAAAAAAAGAAGAAGCCAAGTGTACTAATTCCAGCACTCATTTTTAGATTCTTCTTCTATCGAACAATTAGTTTTTGTGCTCCAACGGTCGTCAATTTACGTTGATAGATTGACCATTGTTGCAGATGCCGTAAATCTCCAGCGACAAAATGATCAGCACCAACGATGTTTTGCTTACTGTAATATGAGCCTCCTGTGGCTTTTCTCTTGCTGTTGAACCAGATTTTGCTATGAAAACTGCTCTTTCAAAATAGATCGATGCCCTTGGTTTGTTTAGGGTTCATGCAGCCTTTTGTTTTTATTAGCCTTTCAACTCATCAAACAATGTTTCATTATACTGTAGTTGCTTTTAGAATAATAATGCATTGCGTATTTACATTAAATTAACTCCCTTCATATTTAGTTTATTGAAAAGCTCTATACATCAACTTAAGCCATCCATCATGGATGCTCACAGTGCAAAAAAAACTATTCTACCATTGAGCAAAGAAACTATAAATGTGTTGGTTATCTATCATGGATGCTCACAATGCACACCCCTTAACACTTCACTGTAGACCAGCCATCCAAAAACTTTCTTTCACTTTGACCCTTTCTTAACCATATTCAAAGTCAATTGAGTTGATTTATTAAGTACAGCCAAAATTAAAAGCTAAAATATAAAATTAAAAAATATAAAATTTAAATAAAAAACACACCACAAGATGGTGTTTTCAAAGTTTTTTTAGTCTAGGGTTTGATTGGTCCGCTTTCCTATTTAATTTTGTTCGAAATTTTTGTTTTAAATTAATAACATTATTTTTTAAAAAATTCATTTTGGTGTAGGTTTCATTTGTGGTTTGCTTTATTTCTTTTGGATTATTTTTTTTATAAATACAAAAAATAGATAATATTTATAATTTATATAGTCTTGCAAAATATATTTTAATTTTTTATTTGATGAATTTAATATGTATATATAAAAATAATATATATATATAATTGTATCTGTTTTTATGACAATTTAAACCTATAAAAATAAATATTCTAATTAAAAAGTTTATAAAACAAAACCAAGTGAGTATCCTATTTTAATAAATTAAATATTGTGAAATACATTTATCTCTTAATTTTTTATTTTTTAAAATTATTAATTATTTTTTTAATTCATTAATAAACATAATACTTAATTTATTTAAATATATTTACAAATAATTTTTTTTTATTTTTTCTTGAAACTTTTTCAGATGTAAAAAAACTTGTCTGTACAACGTTTTTTCACTGAAAAATAAAATCTTGCCCGCTGCAAAGCACGGGCTGCAGTGGCTACGGCGACAAGGCAAGCTCAAGGGTAATAGAGAGAGTTTCCCTTCATTTTCTCTCCGAGCGTCCGAGCATTTAGTTGCCATGCATGCGAGTCAAATCCAAGGTAAGGCAACTTCTAGCTATAAGAAAGAAATTATATTATTTTTTTAAAGCATTAAAATTATAAAAGTTAAAGAAAAGACAAAACGTCAATAATCTTAAACTCTTTTAAATAAAGGTTAAATTCCCAAGCCTAGCAATTGACACATACCGCCATGTAGGGTTCTTATTATCTTTGTTAGAACAACGCCTCCTCTCCAATAATGGCCTCTCGTCACCCTCTCAGGCTAATCACCCTCCGCTTACGACGAATTGTTAGTACTCGATGGCATGCCCGGGTGTTGTGTTGTTCTGTGTTTATAAAATAAATATATTTAATGGTATAATAATAATAATGAATTAACACTAAATAAATAATAAAAATTAAAGATGTAATGAAGTTAATATTCTATGAAGAAAAAAAAGTTGTGTTGTTGATATAAAATTTAAAATTAAAAATAAATAAATTTTAACAATTTATAGTATTTTATAAGCAAACTACAATAGTTTTCTACGTTACTTAACTTTACTTGTAAAAAAATTACAAAGACTTTAATTATAATTTTTAATATTAATACTTTTAATTATAATAAAAATAATAATATTTAGAATAAAAAACTACCTGATCCAAAAAAATTAAATTTTAATACAAGACTCATGAGGATTGGATTCGCCGTAAGACGTATTAACCTTGAATTTTAATGTAAGATTCATGAAAATTGGGTTCTAATATAGTACTTATTATTTATAATAATAATATTATTTTTAATATTAATATTAATATTTTTAATTATAATAAAAATAATAATATTTATTATAGATAATATTATTTTTAATATTAATATTTTTAATTATAATAAAACTAATAATATTTACAATTCAAAATAATAATATTTAAAAACTAAAAACTTTAAAATCTTAGATCATGATGTTGCGCACAAGAGAATTATGTCCTCTGCTGGATTCCTTAGCCTTAAATCCTGATACACGATCCAAGAAAATTGGATGTGAGACTGGATCTATTCGCTTTAGATCCATTACCAATGGGTATGGACTCAGGGAGCAAGTCTGCAAACCCCAAGCATGTCGGCTCGCATCTAGCGTGGTGGTCTACAAACCTAGACGTGCACTCCTGCAAACTCGAAGTACGCGGCTTTGCAGACTAGCTCATTTGAGTCTATAACTCGACGCCTGGGCCTGACCAGTATTAGTGACTTCACCAAAATTCAGTTTTGAAGATTATATTTTTTAATTACTTTGTTCATGTTAGTTTATGTATATTTTAATAAATTTTTTAAAATTTAAAATTAATAATTATATAAATTTTTAAAACTTAAATTAATAATATTTTAAAAACAAATTTAGAATTTAACCAATTAAATTATATTTCTCAAAATTAAAAAAATATTCTTATTTAATCCCAAAAATTTGTGGAGGTAATGAAGAATTATTCTCATAAAAAAATCACCTGATAATGTTTTTTTGGTTAACAAATGTTATCTAAAAAAATAAAAAAATTGAATTAATAATCTTGAATGATTAAACTTTGAAAAAATTATTATTATTATTTTCATTATAATTTTATCATTGTTATTATTTCATCACCACAACGCTGCTACCACTATTAACATTATAATTATTATCATAATTACTATTATTATCTCTGTATTATTTTATTATCATCCTAATTTTACACAAGTACTTATTAAATATTATAAAAAAATCATATTCAAAATTTTGTACAGAATTATACTTTTATTAAAAAATATATATATCTATGAATATAACTAACCACACGCATGTATTATGTAAACAAAAATTTACATATTTACATTTTTTTTAATTTATGATGTAATAAATTAATAATCTATCAAAATTAATCCTTCTTTATTTACATTTTACTGTAAAATTTCCCCCGAATTAAACACACGCAAAAGAAACGCCAAACAAACAAAAGCCAAACCTCTCTCCTTCTCGCCGAAACCTTCCCTCCCTCCCTCCCTCTCTCGCTCCGGTGACCCCCTTCTCCTGCGCTCAGGGGTCGCCACCCAAAATTCTAACCCCCCAGAATTCTATCCCCTCAATTATAATCGTCAACCATGTCAGAAATCCCAAACACAGATCCAGAAGGCATAGATTCAGTCCGTATGACATGGAACAACTGGCCCAGAACCAAAGTCGAAGCATCCAAATGCGTTATCCCTTTAGCCGCATCAATCTCCCCTATACGTCCACACTCAGAAATCCCTACTCTCCCTTACCCTCCTCTCCGTTGCAAAACCTGCACATCCATCATGAATTGCTTCTCGCGTGTCGATTTCACCGCTAAGATCTGGATCTGTCCTTTCTGCTACCAACGCAACCATTTTCCTCCCCACTATTCCATGATCTCCGAGACCAATCTCCCAGCTGAGTTGTATAGCCAGTATACGACGATAGAGTATACTTTAGGTGATAAGAATCATAACCCAGTTGGGGAAATTGATGCTAAGTCTGCGTTTGTGTTTGTTTTGGATACTTGTATGATTGAGGAAGAATTTGAGTATGTGAAATCGGAGGTTAAGAGGGCAATTGGGTTGTTACCGGAGAATGCAATGGTGGGCTTTGTGTCTTTTGGGACACAAGTGCAAGTTCATGAATTGGGGTTTAGTGATATGTCGAAAGTTTATGTTTTTAGAGGGACTAAAGAGATTAGTAAAGATCAGGTTATGGAGCAGTTAGGTATTGGTGTTGCTGGCAGGAGGAATGTTCCTGGTGCTGGTGCTGGTGGGTATCAGCAGCAGAAGGGGATGCATGTGCAGAATTCAGGTGTGACCCGGTTTTTATTGCCGGCATCTGACTGTGAATTTACGCTCAATTCGGTGCGTTATGATAGTGTATTTTTAATTTGATTTGTAGATTGTTTGTAGTTTTAGGAAAATTGGTGCTTGATTTGGTTACGATTTGGGATGTGACTTGTTTGTTGATCAAGGAAAATTGGGAATTTTATTGCTTGGTGATTGACGAAAATTGGGATTTTTTTTTTTGCTTTTTCTGTCAATTTTTTTTATTTGAGATGTAGATTTTGTGTTGTTAACTGAGGAAAAAAGGTTTTTTTGGTCATCTTAGCTCTTGGATGAGTTGCAAACGGATCAATGGCCGGTGGCACCAGGAACTCGGGCTTCAAGGTGCACTGGAGTAGCATTGAGTGTTGCAGCTGGATTGCTTGGAGCTTGTTTGCCCGGTACTGGAGCTAGAATTGTAGCTTTAGTTGGTGGGCCTTGCACCGAAGGGCCAGGCACGGTAATGCCTTTGAACTTGATCTACGTCTATTTATTTACCTTTTTTTTCCCCTTAATTTAATCCAGTTTGTATTTGGCTTGTTGGTTATGTAATTATGCATTGGTTATACACATCACCTCCCTTCAATTTTTTATTATTTTCATTTAGTTGATTGCTTTCAATGTATTCTTAAATCTGATCAATGCATGCTAATCAAATATCAATGTACCTCACTCATTGCCTGATGGCTTCACATTATTTATTGGTGATATGTTTCAGATTGGGTTATGGCTCTCTTTTGTTTCTTTTTTGTGTGGAAAAGCAACTCCTTTTTAACATCAAATCTATTTCTTAATGTCCAAGAAGGATGCTTCTTTTTTTTTTCGCTCTCCATGATGTTTTTTTGTTACGTGGTAATTCACTTAACGTTGGATCATAAGTCAAACTACGATAGATTTATAATGATGATGGTGGCGCTGGTGCATGTTTTGATTGCATAACTTATTAGCTCTCTCTTTCTCTGCCTTGCCCCCCCATTTCCCAGTGTTCATGACTATTGATAGGATCACATTGTACGGTCTAAAGTTAAAACCTCTTATGGATGCCGTGTTGGATTGAAATTTAGTGGTTGCTACACTTACTATCCTACATATTGATTTTGTTACACGTGGAAGAACAATCCATGTTCCCCATAACATTTTAAAATGCATAGATCAGATGCCCTTCCAGGTTCTGTGTTTGGCCTCAATACATTTCTATGCTGTGTTATCTCTATGAAGTAATCTCTTGGTGCTAGATTGAAGTGAGAATAGCTTAGTGAGATGTGGGTTTTATTTTTCAAATCGAAATTTGCTAGTTTTTGTTTCATCATTTCTTGGGGATTATGAAGATGCTGATCATTTTGAAGTTCTGCAGATTATATCAAAAGACTTGTCTGATCCTGTACGTTCCCACAAGGATCTTGATAAGGATGCAGCACCATATTTTAAGAAAGCAGTAAAATTTTATGATAGTCTTGCAAAGCAGCTTGTCAGTCAGGGTCATGTTTTGGACCTTTTTGCATCTGCTTTGGATCAGGTATTTCTTGTTCTTGCTTTAAATCTAATAAAGACATCTACAATTTGTTGCCTCACTAATGTAAAGTTGGCCCACTAACCTACAGTGGAAGAAAACAGTTGGAAGAGAGTGCTTATCAGAACAATTGATAAACTACAAATATTGTTTTTCCCCATTTTCCCCATTCATTCAAGTGTTTTCTTAATGAATCCATCTCTGCTTACATTAAATGCCAAGCAAGATTTATTGAAAAGAAGAAGCTACAAGCTCTTTAATTTTCAAAAAAGAAAAGACATATATGGCAGTGTCGTTACTTATCATTTTGACCTGTGACTGCTGCATTTCTTAGGTTGGGGTTGCAGAAATGAAAGTTGCAGTAGAAAGAACTGGTGGTCTTGTTGTTCTCTCAGAAAGTTTTGGACATTCTGTGTTTAAGGACTCCTTCAAGCGTGTATTTGAAAATGGAGAACATTCACTTGGCCTCTGTTTTAAGTGAGTCATCATTGTAAAACAAATTGTTGTTGTTATGGAATTGATGTCTGATCTTGCTTACTCTGAAGTCTGAACAGATAGATGCATAACGTGCTTTGTTTTCCCCTTAGTTAGCTTCCACACATACTCTTTCATTTCCTGGACTGTTTAGGCTGTGATATGATTTCTCTTATATATTTGCAGTGGAACACTTGAGATTAACTGTTCAAAGGACATCAAAATTCAGGGGATTATCGGACCTTGCACCTCTATGGAGAAGGTTGAACCATCTACAGCCATTGATTTTTTTTTTTGTTTTCTTTATTTTGTTTTTGGATCTTATGCAGGCAGAAAATCTGATTTTGTTCTTTTCTCTTCATTAAATTAAAGCTAGAGTGGTTTTGATACTAATTATTACTAGAGCCTTGCAGAAAGGACCTAGTGTTGCCGATACTGTCATTGGTGAAGGGAATACAATGGCTTGGAAGATGTGTGGCCTTGATAAGAGTACTTGTCTGACTGTCTTCTTTGATCTTTCATCGAGTGAAAAGTCAAATAATCCTGGAGCTATGAATCCACAGTTATACTTACAATTTCTCACAAGGTATGTGATGGAGAGTGTCCTCTGTCTTCTTTCTTTTCTTCTCTATGCTATGCTAACTTTTTTTGACAGCATCCATCTGGTAATCACATACTGTATTGTTGTTTTATTGCAGTTATCAAAATCCCGAGGGTCATATGTTGCTGCGGGTCACAACCGTCACTAGAAGATGGGTGGATAGTGCTGCTAACTCTGAGGTTCGTTATGTTCTATAGATATGGCAGATTTGTTGTGTGAGGTTATGTTCAGTTGTTGAGGTGCCTCCTTGTTTGCTTGATTGAAAATAAAAATAGCACCATTTTGTTGTCTTGTTTAGGATATACAATCTGTCAGCTTCTTTGCTTTAGTTAGATATGCCCTATAGAATCCAGGTGATGCAGATTTAAACTTTGATTATGTAGTCCTTTGAGTCCTTTTGAATTTGTAAAATGTTTCCCTCGGTCAAGAGCTTGTATTGTTAGATGTATGGTGTCTGGTCTCTCAAATGCCAAGTTTCTTCGTGTATCTTGCACCGTTTGTTGAAAAGGGATCAACTGGGGAATTAGTGCTTATATGAATGAATTTTTCCACACTTGCAGGAATTAGTTCAAGGTTTTGACCAAGAGACTGCAGCTGTGGTAATGGCGAGATTAACATCTCTGAAAATGGAGGCAGAGGTAGTTCCAAAATTTATTTGTTTTGCATTTCTTATTTGGTTTTTCATTTACTGCATATGCTGTTCTTACCTGAACTTTTCTTTTTCTTAAATATCCAATTGGCCATGGTAATGTTGTTGATCCTGTTTGTTGTCAGTTTGTTACTGTTCCATGTCTGCCTAAATAAGTACAAGGAGGTAACTTGTTATGTATTTGAATTTTTTCCCAAGGATTACCTATTGTTTCAATAGTTATATGCCCTCGTTTCAGCAGATGCTTTCTTGTAATGCCATCTTCTCTACCATCCTTTATTTACAGTTTTCTTGGCGCTAATTGTGTCCCACTTTGTAAAAGCAGCAATTCATTGTTGATTCCTTTGCAATTTTTTTGTATGTAGCTCCTAAGATATTATTTCCTTACTCACTCTTGCTGGGGTTTCTCTCACAGGAAGGATTTGATGCTACTAGGTGGTTAGACCGAAATCTCATTCGTGTCTGTTCCAGATTTGGTGAATATCGGAAGGATGATCCAACATCCTTTACATTGAACTCGTTTTTCTCTTTCTTCCCTCAGTTTCTGTTTAATCTGCGAAGATCGCAATTTGTACAGGTAACTAATTGACATTGAGTCCATCTGCTATTCTGATTCTCATTTTTGTTTTATGCTTAAATTGGAGTATTTTCACATGTGTGCATTTTAAGGGTTTTATTTGATTTCATCAGGTTTTCAATAACAGCCCAGATGAGACAGCTTATTTCCGCATGTTGTTAAACCGTGAAAACATTACCAATGCCGCTGTCATGATTCAACCATCTCTCATATCATATTCATTCAACTCACTGCCTCAACCTGCATTATTGGATGTCGCTTCTATTGGTGCTGATCGTATTCTCTTACTTGATTCATACTTCAGTGTTGTCATATTTCATGGAATGACAATAGCTCAGTGGCGTAACTTGGGTTACCAGAATCAGCCAGAGCACCAGGTATGCTGCTCGTTGCTTTGGTGATACCTTCACAGTGGCCTAAATTTGAGATGAACTTAGAACCCTAAGCTATTTATTCTGCAATGGCATGTAAGCCATATATCAGGTATTTTGATTACTCTTTGGCTCTTATGGGATTTTGAGTCCTTAGGACCGACATTGACAGTTATATGAATGTTCATTGCTTGAGGATCTCCCAGATGTGAGTTTTGCTGTCAATTATTGACATGATAATGAAAATCTTGCTCCTGTATCTATTAAACCTCTCATCTCAGAGAGGATGTTTTGAAATTAAAACTAGCTAGATGTATAGAAGATGCTGGGATATGAATTCCTTCATAAATTTACTTTTTGATATGGATGTCTGCAAATTTTCTTTTGTTTGGCATCATACTTATCATGTGCAAAACTAGAGAAAATGTCAAGATGTTTGTTCTATGAGTGCATGGGTGATGAACAGAGATGTAATCATGTTGGTTTTTCCTTTAAATTTCTTGGCTAGTTTTATTTTTCAAAAACTTTTTTGATCAAATTGGAATTTCAATATGGCTAGAATTTTACCAGTGGGCCTTCAGTCTAATTGGTGCCTCCTAATAAGGAGGTCCTGAATTTTGAGTTGCAGAACTGTTGAATTAAAGAAATCAAGAGGAATTCAAGAACTGTTGGGTTACAAGTGGCGTTTTGTATTGGATTTTCTTAAATGTATTGTTAATTATTTATGCCCCCAGGTTTTTAGTAGAATTATGAAGTACTTAAACTCTTGTTTTAGCTATTCTTTCCGTAATTAGTGCCCAAGCCAATTCTATGGGATGTACTGTGCAGATATGGGAATGTCTTCGGTTCCTTCTTTTGTCAACTCTCATTGTAACTGTAACACTTCCTTTCTCCGCAGGCATTTGCACAACTATTGCAAGCACCCAAAGAAGATGCCCAAATGATCATTCATGATCGTTTCCCTGTTCCTAGATTGGTTGTATGTGATCAGCATGGATCCCAGGTTAGTTTTTTCTTGCTCCCACCTCCTTTTCTTCAAAAATTAATTCATCGCCCAATGAGCAATAAAATACCGTGATATGTAGTTTTGTTGACTTCATATTGGATGCCTTGAATGGACTGCTGCATTTAGTGCGCACTGGAAGGTTTGTTATTTCATAGAACTCACTCTCTTCCTTTTCTCATGTCATACTGAGCAGGCAAGGTTCTTATTGGCAAAATTGAACCCATCAGCTACATACAATAATGCCAATGAGATGGCAGCTGGGTCGGACATAATATTCACAGATGATGTGAGCCTTCAAGTTTTCTTTGAGCATCTTCAGAGGTTAGCTGTGCAGTCTTGACAGTTCTACTATAGGTTTTCACTGTGGAGAAATCCCCTTGGAGTGTGAGATCTGTATACCTTTGTTTATCCTTCCTCTCCATTCCATTCTCTCCCTTTCTTTCCATTGTTTTAAGCACAGAAGATGGAACCCCATGTTATTTCAAAAATAATGAGAGCTTATCATTCTTTGGGGGTGCCGGGAGGTATCTGGTCACTTGAAACAATAAGGAACACGAAGTTCAGTTAAGTTCTAGAGAAAGGAGAGGATGCTGGAATCGAGAGCAGGAGGGATCCTTTTTTCAGTACTGGGGCCGATGAAAAACATACTTTGACAGAACTTTTATTGTTTCTTATACTCTTCTGTCTTCTCTCAGGTCAAATGTGTTTTGTATTGAGATTTTAAGTTATATACTGAAATGGGATTGATGCTCCAAGGTTGAAAGGTTCAGGAACTGGACGTTTCTTTTTTGTTTTGCTCTAAGAAATACACAATTTCCATACACTCCCTCCCCCCCTCTTTCTGTTTCTGCGTTTTGTAACTATACAACTGTTGTGCTATGACGTTAGGTTTCTTTGGGCAGCTCGACCTTCAAAAATTGCAGGAAGATTCTTCCATAGCATGTATGTTTTGGTCACCCCAGAATGGGAGGAGAGAGCGTGAAGAGGGACAACCTTGGGGAGAAATCCTTTCATTTAGTTATTCTATATTTCAAGACAAACAAGAGAGCTGTGTTTCATACAACGTGTGTTTTCAAGTCTTTGAACTTCAGAAGGGTGTTTTTTTCCCTCTTTCTATAGCCTAATTTAGATGAAACTGATTTTGAAATTATGGTAAATATATCCAATTAAATTATAGAAAAGTGAAATGTAAATATATCAAACCAAATTAATTTAGATGAAATTGATTTTGAAATTCGCAGGTACTTTTTGAAACTTGCAGTGGTATCAACAGGTTTGACGGAGGGGGGGAGGGTTAGTGATGGTTTTTAAATTTTGCTTGAGAAGGTAGATCATGATCAGGAGATAAATTATTTCTTGGATTTTATTTTTTACAGGTTAAGAAATTAAATTAACAAAAACCGAGTTGTTATAAAGTTGGAATGCACATAGACTCTTATTAGAAGTGAAAGATATTTGCTTAAGGGGGCGCTCTCAAAAACAAAGCGGGGTGCACTAGGAAGTTTTCCCCTTTCTCGGTCACAGTGTGGTATAATAAATCGTTTTATTTTAAATACTTTAATTTTAAAAGAGAAAATATATTTTTAATGTAGGGTAAAAAATCTTTTGAAATAATCTTTTAAATTTTATTATTTAATATATATTTACATAAATTATTTTAAATTAGTAGCATTTAAAACATCCAAACTTTCATGAGTCCAAGATTGGATATGAATAGCCACCATAAATCAGGACACAAGTATGCATAGTTTGGTGATCATGTATTTAGTAACTTCTTTTTTGTGAAGGTTCAAGTATTAATAATTTTATTTTTCTTAGTTCTTATGTAATGTGATATATAAAACTATCTCCCATTGTGTAATTTGAAGATAATATAGCTTCAAAAATATATTTGTTTGTTTATCCCATATTTGATTTAGTCAATAATAATATTGGTAACAAAATAAGATTAGCACACACTAATTAAATCTTAAAATAGAAAATAGTTGTTTTTCAGAAATAATATATGTTAAAATGACTTAAAATAGAAACATGTTTGGTAAAAATGACTCAAATCAACTTTTTCGAAGAAAAAATGTACTATAAGTTATAATTCACAAGTTACAATATAAAATTTTCAACTTTTGATCAAATAAAAAATTTAACCTAATTTTTTCACAAAATTTAATTTAAATGAAAAATTATTTCTAATACTTAATTTTTTTTTTACAAATGTTGTACCAAACTTAACCTTAATCTTTCTATTTTCAGTGTTAAGGGAAAAAAAACATATGCACACTTTGATGCATGAACCTTCACCAATACATCCTTCATAGACAGTACTCCAAGTAGCTACAATATTTAATCCAATGTAATTTAATAGGCTTTCTAAACGGAGAAAACAAATGCAACAAGGTACAACAAAAACATTAAGAAGAAGAAGAAGAAGAAGAAGAAGAAGAAGAAGAAGAAAAGGTTACTTTGACCAATGCCGTGGGTCAATACTTTTGATTTGAGAACGTTGGACAACTTTGTTCTCAAATAGCCTCTTCCTATGATGTAACTTGTAATATGTTGGAATTTAGTCCTCCTCACCAGAGGATACAGCAGGGAGATTTCCACAATTATAATGCACAAGTCCAGCAATCCAACCAATAACATACTTATAAAATACTCCATCCCTCAAGAACGCCATCCACCATTTTGCTCCGCCTCGCTGCTTCCACCCTGATATATACGACCCTGTGACCAGACAAGCGGCACGCCACCTCCTTTCCTTGACATAATCATCAATGGCTTTAGCCATGTCTCCTTGAACAATCAGTCCCCCATTTCTTATAACGGAATTGCCGATGTGTCTGCCCAATATCACAGCATCTTCTAGTGATGAATCACCACCTTGTCCTAGGTCAGGTGTCATGGGATGCATAGCATCACCCGCTACTGTGATATTTCCCTTGCTATGATTTCCAAATATGATGCCCCATGGATGCCTAAACATCAACGGTGCCCATGTTATTGTCGAAAGATCGGCATGTCTGACCATGTCTAGGTAATTTTCTGCATATTTTTCAAGTACTTGTCTTTGTATTTGCTCTGGCTCTCCTGTGATATTTTCCTCTGGAATGGACATTTGTTCATAAAATTTCCCCTGAAATGATCTGGCTTGACCCGACATTTGTGCTGGCCAAAATTAGAAGGAAAAAAGGGCTAAGAGTGCTGACCTTCGCAGACAAAAAACCAGTAAAATTCCCTATTATTTAGAGGAACAAAACAGCCCTTCTGCCCACATCCTCAAACCGCTGAACTTCTTGCTTAAATCCATGGCCTTGAGGAAAACCTGCCAAACCGCGCACCGCTGATCGCCCTGAATAGACTGGTTCTGCCATTCCTAACCAACGTGCTACTACTGAGTGCACCCCATCGCAGCCTATCAGAACCTTAGACTTGATTATAGTCCCATCTTCCAAATGCACAGCAGCAATGGAAGCACCACCTCCTTGTTCTTGACTTTCAATGGAAGCTAGCTTGGAAGAAAATCGAATTGAGTCAGTTGGCAATTCATCTGACAGTGCCTCTAACAATGCTTTACGGTGAACTGTCCTAGGTCCTTTTCCAGTGAAGAGGGATTGCTGAACATCTCCAGCACTTACGTTGGTTACATATCTCCTAAATTACGAGAGAGAGAAAAAAGTAGAATAGAAATTAATCAATCTTACAAAGAATATATGTCTTAAAATTCAAAATCAAGAAAAGAAAAGAATTAACACACACACACACATGCGTATATATAAGTGAAACAATTTATTACTTGAATAAAGCTGCGTAGACGGGGATGAGCTTATGAGAAACACCGAGAGCATCAAGGGCAAGCCAAGCATTTGGTTGGAGGGTTATGGCTGCACCTGTGGCTCTTAGCCTTGTGATCTCTCTAATACCAAAGCTCGAACCCCAACTCTTTTCAAAGCCACTGCTGATGCCAACCCTGCAATGCCTGCTCCAACTGTCACCACATCCTCCATCATGTCCATCCTCCCTTCATCTATGTCCATGTGCATAGCAAGATGGGTATTTATAACCCAACGACGTGCTTGGATTGCCCTTGGCCCACATGCATTCATTCCGTATCATGCAAGTAATTAAATTGAAAACGTTGAACGCGCGCGGCTGCCTTTGGGAGACAATGGTCACCTATTAATGCTTTAAAATTCGTTCATCAATATCATTTTGAATTGTAATTGCTCCTAATATTATTGTTTTATGATCGGATTCGTAGATCGACTCCAATCTCAAAGTGTACTGGAGAAATTAACCTGAATCCATCCCTCTTTTTTTTTTTTATGTTAAGAAATTGAGGATTTTTTTAATATAAAAATCAGAGTGTTTAATCACTTTATCTAAGTGCTTTTTAAAATGTTTTGATTTGTTTTAAAAATTTATTAAAAAATATATTTTTATTTTTAAAATTTATTTTTAATATCATAACGTTAAAACTTAAATTTTTAATATTTCCTGCTTAACACAATTCCAATCCGAAAGAGACAAATATCTTGGTAAGCTAGCTAAGACAGCTTACAAGCAGGATAAATATGAAAAGATTCTAATAAGATTTTGAAATCGACAGCGTCTATTTCCACAACTGTACGCTCGTCAGAGCCAAGACAATTTTGGATTTTCTTGTAGTCTGGGACGTCGTCTAGCACATCATAACATGATATCTCTTTTGAAACCAAGCAAAAATGGGTGAGACAAACATCGTTTCAAAAGTGAAACAGAATTCCTCTCTTTAATAAAAAATCCTTTCTGTCAAAACCTAGTAACAAGATTTTTATTACAACTAATCCTTAACCAGCACTTGGACAAACGAGGGGACATATCTCTTTAGATTTCAGCCAGGAAAGAGGGAACATATATGGTTGAAAAGAAAGGAAAAAAATGCCTCCAAAATGATTTTTAAAGTAGATTTCTGTATTAATAGGAAGTATAAAGAAGCATATCTTTTTTATCTTATTATTTTTATATTTTTATTCCAAAATAGTATCAAAATGCTACTTGACAACCGACAATGCTTCCATCCATGCCAAGTTATCCCTACTATACAAATTCGTTCTCGGGTGTAGTCTTTGTGCCGATAAATATTGAGAACCCTTTATCATCTAATCTGCTCTCCTAGATTGATACACCTAGCAACATCATTTAAAAAGATTCCTTAAAGGAAGAAACCATAAAAAAAAAAAACAAAAAACCATAGTCACATAATTTCTGTTGTGATAAATAAATAATATGGACACAGCAGGAAGTTCTCCAGAGTCATAATGCACTGCCAAAGTTGAAATTTAGTCCTCCTTGCCAGAGGACACAGCAGGAAGTTCTCCACAATCATAATGCACAAGTCTACCAACCCAACCAAAAACGTACTTGTAAAATACTCTATCCCTCAGGAACTTCACCCACCAGTTTGATCCGCCGTGCTGCACCCACCCTGATAAATACGACCCTATGACCAGCCCAACAGCACGCCACCTCCTTTCCTTGGCATAATCATTTATGGCTTTGGCCATGTCTCCTGGAACAATCAGTCCTCCATTTTTTATGACCGAATTGCCGATGTGCCTGCCCAATACCACAGCATCTTCTAGTGCTAAACCACCACCTTGTCCAAGGTCAGGTGTCATGGGGTGCATAGCATCACCCGCTACTGTGATATTTCCCTTGTTAAGATTCCCAAATATGATGCCCCATGGATGCCTAAACATCAATGGTGCCCATGTTATTGTCGAAAGATCCGCATGTCGAACCACGTCTAGGTATACCGAGGGAAAACTCTCTGTATGCTTCTCAAGTACTTGTCTTTGTATTTGCTCTGGATCTCTTGTCATGTTTTCCTCTGAAATGAAAGTTACTTCATAAATTTCCGCTGAAATGATCTTGGCTTGAGCCAACATTTGTGATAGCTACTAGCTAAAATGGAAAAGAAAAAAGGTTTAAGAGCGCTGACCTTCGGAGGTTAAAAACCAGTAAAATTCCCTATCATTTAGAGGAACAAAACCAGCCCTTTTGCCCTCATCCACAAACTGCTGAGCTTCTTGCTTAAACCCGTAGCCTTGAGGAAAAATTGCCAAACCGCGCACCGCTGATCGCCCTGAATGGACTGGTTCTGCCAGTCCTAACCAATGTGCTACTATTGAGTGCACCCCATCGCAGCCTATCAGAACCTTAGACTTGATTATAGTCCCATCTTCCAAATGCACTACAGCAATGGAAGCACCACCTCCTTTTTCTTGACTTTCGATGGCAGCTAGCTTGGAGGAGAACCGAATTGAGTCAGCTGGCAATTCCTCTGCCAGTGCCTCTAACAACGCTTTACGGTGAACTGCCCGAGGTTCATGTCCTGCAGGGAAGAGGACTTGCTGAACATCTCCAGTATTTACATTGGTTACATATGCCCTGAATTGTGAGAGAAAAAAAGTAGACCAGAAATTAATCGATCATACAAAGTATATATGTCTTAAAATTCAAAATCAAGAAAAGAAAAGAATTGATGTATACAGTGAATCAATTTATTACTTGAATAAAGGATCGTAAATGCGGGTGAGCTTGTGAGAAACACCAAGAGCATCAAGGGCAAGCCAAGCATTCGGAAATAGGGATATGGCTGCACCGGTGGACCTTAGTCCTTGTGATCTGTCTAACACCAAAGCTCGAACCCCAACTCTTTTCAAAGCCACTGCCGTTGCCAACCCTGCAATGCCTGCTCCTACTATCACCACATCCTCTGTCATTTCCATCTCTCCCCTCATCTATGCCTATGTGCATTGCAAGATGGGTATTTATATCCCTACGTGCTCGGATTGCCCTTAGTCCACATGCATTCATTCCGTATCACGCAAGTAATTGAAATTGAAAAACGTCGAACGCGGCCGCCTTTGGGAGACCATGGTCACCAAGTAATGCTTTGAAATACATCCACCAATATCATTTTGAATTGTCAGCGCTCCTAATATGAGAAGATTCCAGTAACATTTTGAAGTTGACAGCTTCTATTTGTATAATATTGTTATGAGTATAAGTACGTATGAGCCAAGCAATTTTGAATTTTCTTGTTTTCTGACACCTGAACTATATCATCACGTTTCTCTTGACCATAATTATGAGGCCCGACTCCAACTGATAGGTTGATTCAGATCTTCAACCGGGTTTGAAGGAGACCAGCCTCTTAAAGACCCTTTTTAAAAGAATCCAAAAAGGTTAATCTAAAAATAATTAGGCTAACATATGTTCTTTATTTGACTGGAAGATATTTGCTTATGTTGGTATTCCTCAAAAATAAATAATTTTTTCTATTAAAAAACAAAATAATCAATCCATAAAAACCTAGCCCCCACGTACTTTGATAGTCTGAATACACCTAGACTCACATATTATTAGAGTTGAAAAATATTTGCTTGTGTGGGAGTTTCCCAGGATAAAGTAATTTTTTTTCTTAACAAAGGAAAAAAATTAATTCAGAGGTGTAAGAATTTTTTTTGGGTGGGTGTTTCACAGAGGTGAGGAGAGCGATCGGAGATTTTTCTTGTAATCAGTTCAATTTTATTTAATGTGTGTTTATATTTATTTTAATTAGTTGTCGGTAATTATCAAAGTTATTATATAGACACTTCAAAAATATTTTATTTTTTAATATAAAATTAAAAATTTATTATCATATATATTATATATTCACAAGAAAAAATTATATTTTTTTTAATGTTAAACAATAATTTTTTTTAATACTTCAACTTAAAAGTGAAAGATAATATCTTTTTAATGTATAATAAAAAATCTTTTAAAGTTTATTATTTACAACATATATAATCTACATCTAAATATTTTTTTATTTTTTTAGGATTACCCGAGTCCAAGCCCCTTAAAGTTTTTTAATTATTTTTTTTATTTTTATCTTTTAATATTATTTTGATTAGAAATTAGATTTTATAATTTATTTCAATTTACTTTTTATAAATTTTATCATAGTCTTAAGATCTAAAATATAGATTTGATATATTAATTTGGATTGATCCAATTTATCCTTATCTCAATATATATATATTTTGAATTTTTTTAATTAAATTATATTTTTACTAATTATTCAAGTTGTTTTGAAACTTATTATGTTAACCGGATCATATCCTATCAATCCTTAAATTATTTTAGAAAGCATTTCTATTAGCAATATTTAAATTATTTTATATTAAAAAAATAATTCAACTTATAATATAGAGCCACCAACAATGTAGTTTATACAAAAGAACAATTTGAAGTGAACAATATACCCTTCACACGAACGTTGTAGTGATTTTATTATTTTTATTTATTAAAAAAAAATAAATATAAAATATTATAAATTTACATAAATTTTAAATTTAAAAAAAATTAAAATATATTAAAAAATAATATAAATTATATTTTAAAATTTTACTAAACATGAAAAGCCTGTTGTTCTTGGAGTTCTCGAATTCTGACCTTGACCCCCCCGGTTCAGCATATGCCGTATCTGAGAAGGAC
>SRLM01001717.1:0-40209 GCA_015708895.1 Populus ilicifolia | reverse complement strand
ATATATATGTTTTCCTACTACTAACGTAAAGATTAAAATAGAAACTCAAAGGAGGAGGGAGGAAATCTTCCCTTTACAAGAACTGCTTTCTTAATTGTTGCAATTTGCATGGGTATGGTAAGGCTTGGAAGCGTATCTGTGTGCACGAAGTCATAACCTTAATGGTGTTTAGTTTTAAGACTTAAAAGGCCCTCTATTGACTTGGATAAATAATGGGCCATTACTTTCTATGCAGAAATGTCACTCGAATCAATTTTATCAAAGAGTGAAAATGACATGAGTTAAAATATAAAAACAAGATTTCATTCAAATGTAAAAGGCTAATTTTCTATTAAAATATACAATCCAAACAGAAATAATTTTCTTATTGAATTACAAAAAAAGATTGAGCAATAAACTCTTCATGTTAATTTAGAACTCAGTCAACTTAAAATTTATAAGGGTTTTGGTTGAAAAAATAGATATAATTTGCTTTAATCTGATAAAAAAATTAGGGTTAATTTATGTCCTAATCATCCTGCAATAAAAATCAATCAAAACTTGTTGATTTATTTTTTAAAAAATTATTTATAAAAAACATTGTTTTCATTATTTTTTTAAAACGAAAAAATTGGAGAGTCAATCTATTTTAATATATAATACTCGGTGATTCCCATATATATATATATAGTTGTCATGTCTAGTCAAGTGTGGCTCCTATTCTTGTAAAGCTTCGTGGTCTATGAAAGATGATTCAAGCATTCTCCAGGAGGAGTAGGATTTCATATGAAGCAAGTATCTTATTCATTTCCAGTACAAGAACTTCCAGTTCTGTATGGTGAGGCTTCTGCTTCACGATGAAACTCTAAGCATATGTGTAATGACCATCAATTATTCTTGTATAATATTTAATCCAGACATTTTGGGTAGGCTTTGATTTTTCTACAAAGGAGAATCGGATTTTAGATTTGATTGACAACCTACCTCTTGGATATTCTTTCATGTAGTGGTATCTTGAACAGGAGAAAATTAATTATAAATGCTAGAACGCCTTGTTCAAATTATATTTTACTTGTTTGTTTGTCCAAGCTTGCTGTTCAAAATATATCTATAGTCCCCTCGCAACACATCCATGCATGCGGGATATTGTGGAGCTTTACCATTTTTCCTTCTTAAAATTCTACTAACTCGTATCATAAATTCACAATCACATTTTACGATTAAGCTCTAGCTCTAGATGATACAATGGAGTTCTTATGCTAGTTAGGGTTGGCTTTCGCATCATTTTGTCAAACCCATGCATCCAATAAAGATTTAAAATATATTTGGTAATGTTATGGAATTTTTTTTATTAAAATAATATTTAATTTTTTTAATATTAGCATATAAAAATTATAAAAAATACTAAAATAACATTAATTTAATATTTTTTAAAATAAAATACATTCAAAAATAAAAATTATCAAACTCTCAAACACTTGCTTATCATGTAATTCAGTAAATATTAAGTTGCATCCATTTATATCTTCACTATTGAAGAAAAATTTCATATTATAAATTAATTAGGCAAAAAAATTTTAATCTCATTCAGTATCTTCATACCCATTAATATAAGATAAGACATTGCAATCTTAATTTAAGATTTTGTTTAAAAACAGATATACTCTTACAATCTAGTATTTATATCATACAAATAATTATGACATAGAAATTAAAAACTGATTCTATAAGTTGATGATGAACTGAACCTTATCCTTACATATGGCTCAAAAATTAAATGTGTAGATTTATTATAAAATTTAAATTTTTATATGCTTATTTTTTTTAATTAAAATAAATATTTAAATTAGTTTACGCATAATTCAATTAATTCTAAAAATTTTAAAGTTAACAATCATATAAGTCTCGAATGATAGTAAAAAAACTCAAATTTATAACCATTAAAAAATAAATTTAAAATTAATCAGTTTAGTTATTCCCTTATAATTTATTTTTTTTTATCAGGGGTTGGAGCAAAGGGTTTTTTTTTACTGAATTAATAAATATAAATGTTATTGGATGACAAAAACCATCGTAAACTTATGTTAAGTCACAATACGTAACGAAATAGTAATTCTTTACATTCAGAGGACTGTCTTTCAATCAAACGTTACGAGAGGGAGGCAAGATATTTTACCAAGAGAAAGACAACAACACTCGTTTACATTTATGTGAAAAGACAGTGGAGAAATCGCCAAGGAGATAAATTTGACCTTACAAGGCTAATCAAAGGTTTCGGCTATGGTGGGGGGCACCTTTTGCGTAGAAAATTACAAGGCTCAATGAGCTGAATGAATGGTGCCTTGCATGTGTGCTTGCTGAAAACTATCTGTATAGCTCAAGCATTTAAAGGCTTCAGAGATTTTCCAGCATTTGTATAATATCTTACACATTCAAAGAGAAGAATATCTTCATTTATAGTATTTAACCAGTGGATTCCAGATCNTATATATATATATATATATATATATATTATTTTTATATTATATTAGAAATTTATTTATATTTTAAATTTAAATTTTAATTAAATTGTAAATTAGACAAAAAAAATTACCTGTGAGAATTTATTTTTTATCCTTGAATTTATTATTTCAATGTCACTTCAATTATTAGAACTAAAATAATATTTTATAATATCAACGTGCTTATAAATCTTCTCAAAGTAATATAGAATGTTCAATATGAGAAAAGAAAAAAAAATATTTAATAAATAAAAAATATTAACCTTTTCATATGAGTTATGTTCTTTTATATATGATTAGAGGAGATAGTTATTTCCTCTAATAACTTGGATCAACTTTAACCTAATAACTAATATTTTTTATTTGTCCATAAAAGACTAGATTTTTTTAATACATTATACTTCAAACTTGCACAAGAATTTCATACTTAACAAATTGATCGTGCGACCTGAAGCACGCAGTGAAAAGAGCTCTAATATATAAACCTAATACAAGTCATATAGGAGACATCAATCTTATAATTAATTATTCCTTAAAGTGTACTAATATACTCCAGGTATTTTTAGTTATACATGACTTAATATAATTCAATCCTTTAAGAATTTTATATGCAATTCATCCTTACAATTACAAGTATTCTAGATCATATCAAATCTATTTAAGTCATATGACCCCGACAAATAATAGGTATAGAACTAAAATTATTATTTCTTTCACTCTCATATCAATCAAATTTAAATTAACTAGCTTTCCTAAAAGTATTTTTTTAAGTCGAATCATTTCATGACTATAGAATATACTTATAAAGTCGCGATTATTAATACATCACCTCATGATATAATCAAAAATCACAAAAGGTAAGATTTTGAGATATTATATATAATCTTCAGGACTCACATAATAAAAAAAAAATAGGGATCCATTCTTTATTCTTGTAATGGTCGCTAGCATATGTAGTATGAAATATATGTTATAGTGGAACTTACTCTTTTCTTTTCTTAAGACAAAAAATGTATATATTTGCTCTTCTTGTTAGAGGAAATATATTATACGAGTCTTAGTCTTGTTGCTAAAAAATATAGATTTCAAATAAGAAATTCTCATTTGCTCATTTTTCATTAGTGGTAGATGAATAATTTCATACTCAATTATAATAAACATATGAATGGCAGGAATTCATTCATGTCAATTTTTTTATTTAAAAACCTCATCTTGATCTTAGCCAATGTGACTTTTTTACTAATTATTTTGAGTTAAAATTGTTTTCGCTATGCTCAAGTTGCTTATTGAGCATTTAAACTCAAATAATCTTATCTTTACTCACTTTATAAGTGTTAGAGGTGATTGCTCATGTGAGTAAGCCAATTAAGTTTATCGACATACGTCAACAAATTATATTATACGATACTCAATATAATTCATGAAACAATGATGAATAAAGTAATATTCTAATGACATTTATTCATTACTTAATCATTATAAACTTTCATATGATCCTTAAAACTAATTATATTACTAATTACATTTTATATAACATAAAGAATCTCATATGTCTAACAATCACATCTTTTTTTATTAGTTTTATGAGTGGATTTGCAGCCATATAATTTCTATAAATGTGTTTTAGGATCATATCTTGTTCAATAATTGCTTCTCTAATATATTGATATCTCATCTTAATGTGTTTGGTCTTTCCATGGTATTTTTTATTTTTTGCTTCAATTATTACAGTAGTGTTATCACAATAAATTGTTACTAGGTCTAATGTTGATTTGATAATTTTAAAATGATACAAGAAATTTTTTTAACCAAACAACATCTTGTGTTGCTACAAAACAAGCAACATAATCAGCCTTCATGATAGATAAGACTATGCATGATTATTTCTTACTCCTTTATAGTATTGCACTATCATTAAACAAGAAAGCATATCCTGGAGTTGATTTGGATTGGTCAACATCTTTTCTCTAATTAGTATCAGATAAACCAATATATTGTAAGTCTTTCTTTCCTTAGAAACATAACATGTAATTTGAAGTTCTTTTGAAATATCATAGAATTCTTTTAATTGTCATCTAGTGTTTTTGACTAGGTTTGATTGATAATGGCTAACCAATACAACAACATAACTTATATCGAGACGTGTACACATTATTGCATACATCAAACTACCGACAACACTGGCATAAAGTACTCTGTATATTTTCTCCTTTTCTTTTAAAGTCTTAGGATGTATATCATAGCTTAGGCTCAAAATTTTAAAAATATGAGTGTTTATTGGTTTGCTATCTTACATGTGATAACGCTCTAACATATTTTTTATGTTAGTTTATTGAGTTAAAACTAAAAGCCTTTCAGCACTATCTCTTATGATTTTCATACCAAGTATATAACCGGCCTCACCCATGTCATTTATTTTAAAGTTTGATGATAATTATTTTTTTGTATTATCAATCATCTCTTTGTTATTTTTAAATATTAAGATGTCGTTAATATATAAGAACAATATTATAAAACTATTGTTAGAACATTTTAAATTCACCCCATGATCTTTTTCCATCATTGTAAAACTATCCTTAAGGATAACTTGATGAAACTTAATGTTCCATTATCTAGAGGTTTGCTTAAGACTATGTATGAATCTTTTAAGCTCTCAAACTTTGCACTATTATCCTTTAGTCTTAAATCCTAAAGGTTGATCTATATAGATCTCCTTATTTAGTGCTCTATTAAAAAACATAGTTCTAACATCCATTTGGTATAACTATAGTCCATATATGCGATTATAACTAAAATGAAGTGAATTCAAATAATCCTCACATCTGGAGAGACTGTATCTTTATAATCAAGTCCCTCTTCTTGATGTAGCATTTCGTTACTAGCTGAGCCTTATAACATTCTAATAACCCACCCACTTTACATTTAATTTTAAGAACCCATTTATTTCTAATGGATCTTCATCATGATAGTAAATCAACTGAACCCCAAACTTGAGTAATTTTCATTAACTCCATTTCTTCTTCTATAGCTCTAATCCATTCTCTTGCTTTAGGACCAAATAAAGCATGACTGAATGTTTTAGGCTCTTCATCATCTTGTGGAGCAATCATGAATGCTTTCTCCTTAATCCCAATCGATGATAAGGAATTAGTTCATGAATACTTCATTGAGGTTGTGATTGCTCATGATCTTACTCTATGAGAATAGGAATAGATAAAATATCACTTATACTATTTTTAGTAGGATTAAAAGTTTCATCTAAGTCCTTTGTTGAATGGCTTGTTACGCTATAATCTAAATTTTTCATTTTATATAATTGAAAATCTTTTTCAACCTCATCTATCTCTGGAAAAACCTTTTCTAGAAATACAACATCACGTGATTCAATCTATGTCACTCTTCTATTAGCTTTTTCACTAATAAATACAAATCCTTTAGAATGTTTAGAATATCATATAAAGATACACTTCTTCCCCACTAGGACAAGTTTTTCATACTCATGGGAAGTATTATGAATAAGTTGCACACCCTTATCGATGAAAATAACCTAGATTAGGTTTGATTTTATTTCATAGTTCATATAGGGTGGATGAGACAGATATAGAGGGCACACGGTTAAACATGTAAGCAACAGTTAACAATGCATCTCCTCAAAAAGGAAATTGATAAGTTAGCTTGCGCCATAATTGACCTAACTATATTAAATAGGGTTTTATTCCTCCTTTCTGCTGCACTATTTTGTTATGAAATATAAGGAATAGTTAGTTATCTAGCTATACCCTTTTCATTACAATTTGTTTTTAATTTTTCAAACAAATATTCACATTCTCAATTAGTTCTTAAAACTTTAATCTTGGAACTTAGTTTATTCTCCACCAAGTTGGTGTATTAAATAAAGTAATCTAATGCTTCAAACTTACATGAGATCAAATAAACATGATCAAACTATGTAAAATCATTTATAAATATGATGAAATAATTTCCTCCATCTCTTGCTCTCACATTCATTAGGCTATAAATATCTGAATGAATAAGTTGTAATGAACTACTAGCTCTTTTAGCTTTGTCAAATGGTAATCTTGTTGCTTTTTCAACAAGGCAATGGTCATAAACGGGCAATTCCTCTCCAGTAAGTGATCTTAAAAGACTAATTCTTCCTAATCTATATAATCGATCTTCCTTAATGTGTCCTAATCTAACACGTGAAGTTATGATATTACTATCAGTAATAGTGATGAAATTTTAAACAATATAAATTGAAGCATCATAATTAATAGGTACATTAACAATGTCTAACACCATAAAACCATTTAATATAAAACCTGAACTATAAAAAATATTATTCAAATGTATTTTTACACAACAACCAACAAACACGATATTAAAGCTCAATTGGAGTAAAGTAAGAACAAACATAGGATTTTGTTAAACTTTTGGAGCATAGAATACATCATGAAGATAAAGTGTGCGACCGCCCTGAAAATCTAGTTTGTAGATATTGATCCTAAACACAGCAATGGAAGAATTATTCCCTACACACACACACACACACATTTACTTCCTTTTAGAATTTGATAAAATTCCACAAAGGTTGTTCGATCCCTTGCTATATGGTCAGTTGCTCTTGAGTCTACAGTAAAAAAAAAAACAGATTCAGTAAGTATTAAACAAACTGCTTATGTATAAGTTAGAGGGATGATAATGGTTAAATATTACCTTTGGCTTAGTACAATCATGAGCAAAATGACCAGGTATACACAATTAAAACAATTCATATTCTTGTCTTTCTTATCGTCGTGTTTCCTATGCTTATGCTTATGTCCATTACTACATGCTTCGATTTCTCTCTTATTATATTTAGGACCCCTAGCCTTACCTCTTTTATATTTAGAGTCATATGCTCCATGTACAGTGTGAAGTCGATCTTCTTCAAGCTCGACATGATGAGCAACATCATCAAATATCTTGATGTTGTCATTATAGGTAAGGTTAATACACATGTGTTCTCAATTACTTGGTAAAGAGCAAATAACTGCTTGGACTTGTTGTTCATCAGTCATGTTATGCCCAACACCCCTTAATTAACTAATTATATTATACATTATTGTAAGATATTGCCTTATTATTTGGTTTTGACACTTCTTATAACTATCAAATTTGAGGTTTAACTAACGAAGTCTAGTACTAGAGGTTCCTTCATATTAAATCTTTATTACGTCTCAAACAGATTGAGCTAAACAATGTCTTTCAAAATACAACATTATATTATTTCTTATGCTACTCAACATCAAAATGAAAGCTACACAGTCCTTGCATTTATAAGTTTGATATGTTTCCATATCAAGCTTGTGCTAAGTGGTGTTTCCTTGCTCAGGTTCAGTCATCGATTATGTGATTGTTTCCAGCATTTCTTGCTCTTCTATGAGATACTCAATCTTACGACACCAAACATTTTAATTATTTTCACTTAGTTTGTCTCCATGATTCAAATCAGCAATAATAATTTTAGATGCAGCTATATTAAACACTATTAACAATAATTAAAAATATTAGTATGTAGTACAATTTAATTGATATATTTTACCACTCCATTCTAAATTAAACAAAATAATCTAACACATACAATAGAAATGAAAAGAATGTTAAATACTTAATCAATTTACATTTCTATGGTCTAATTATTATTGAAAATTTAAATGAGTGCAAATTATAGTTATTAGTTTCAATTAAAAACACCCACTAATATGGTTGTAGATATCATCATCATATATGTGTGTGTGTGTGTAATCAAAACTTACATTACATAAAATATGAAGTTTATAATAAACAATCAATTATAAAAAAAATACAATATTAAGAATAATAAATTTTAGAATATTTTATATTAAAGGTATATAAGTACAATCTCTAATTACATCATCTACTTCATCAAAGTCATCTCCTCCAAGTTCATTCTCCTCAAACTATGGAATGAATTTAGTAGCAGCATTAAAATACTTATGCCTTTTTCAGTACATCGTGTACCCTTTTTAGCATACTAACATTCCCTCTCAAGTAGCATTTTATCAACGATAATGTGAAAATATAAGGATTGCAACGATTGTTGTACTGGCATCCATTCCTCAAGCAGAGAATTAAGAATGATTAACATTTGATATTATTTGTAGAATACATAAACACCACTCATATCTAGTTTACTTATTTAATGATACATATAATTAATGTGCTCTTGAATTTTATTAACAGAACTAAAGGCATAACCCAATAAATGATCAATTTATTGTTGTTTATTCGCTATAACAAAATATTTTAAAAGCACATGAATATTATACTTAATATTTAATTAAAGCATGTATCATCATACATGTTAACAAATATACAAAAATTAATCAATTTATTTTAACAGTAAATAAATTGGGACCATAATTAGACAATTTCTATTAAAAATAAATTAATATTAATTATCTTACTATTATTATTAATATTAATATTAACTGCCAAATGGCAGTTACACATCTCTTAAATGATATGTTCTTTCATTTTTGTTTTCAACTGCCAAATAGCAGTTCATATCCCTTTTTTTTTTTAACTGTTCTCTCAACCGCTAAAAGGTAGTTTTCAATTGACTATGAAATTGTAGTCAAATGGATATGGCAGTTTCTATTACCAATTTACATTAAATTGATTTTTTTTTCAACAGCTATATGACAGTTAATTAACCGCCAAATGATAGTTTTAATTAGCTTGCTTGGTTATTGGGTTAGGTTAGGTCCATCAATAATAGATGAGTCAGATTTAAGTTATTAGAGGAGTTACTAAAGAAAGTAACATCCTCCTCTAATCACATATAAAGGAACATAACTTTTTTTTTTAGATTAACGTGGGTGTCCGGGCCAGCTTTCGCGCACCACGACTAATCCCACGGGCCCTGAAGTTAACGACCATGTAAGCCTCTAGTGGCCATCATATGAGCAACCAAGGACTCGAACCTGAGACCACAGAGGGAGCAAACCCCTTGATCCCAAGTTCTTGCCACTTAGCCACCACCTAGATGGTTATAAAGGAACATAACTTAAATGCAAAGGTTAATGTTTTTCATTTGTAGAATAATCATTCTTTCTTTCTCTTCTCTCACCTTGGACACTCTAAATTACTTTGACAAGAATTGTAAAGACGTTTGTATTGTAAATTATCATTTTGGTTCTAGTAATTAAAGTGGCACTGAAGTAAAAGATTCAAAGATAAAAAAGCGAATTCTCGCAAGTTTTCCTTTCCAATCTACATTGATATTAGAGCCATAGTTTTTAATATTGTTTTTTATGCAATGTATTTGTTATTAGATGAACATTAGATGTAAATTTTGTGTTAAAAAAATACTTCCATTGAGAATTTTGAATTTATAAAATTTTATGAAGTAATTTAGTTATGAATTTATCTTTTCTATAATTAATTAAAAAAGACTTTAGTTGTATAATTCCATTATCAATTCATTCTATGAATTGATAATGGAAATGGAGATTAGGAACTACCATTTCCATTTCCATTTCCAATCAACTACAATTATAATAGTCAATTGGAATTATAATTGGAACTATCATTTGGCGTTTAAATAAATAACTGTTATGTGGCAATTAAAAAAAACTACTAATTTTGTGTGAATTGGTAATTGAAATGTCATTTCCATTTAACTATAATTTTATAGTCAATTGGAAGCTGCCTTCATGTAGTTGAGAGAACAATTTGTTTTTGAAAAAAGACATGACCACATATTATAACTACCATTTGGTAGTTGAAAACAAATAATGAAAGAACACATCTTTTAAGGGATGTGTAACTACCATTTGACAGTTAATATTAATATTGGTAATAATAATAAGATAATTATTATTAATTTATTATTAATATAAAATGTCTAATTATCGTACCAATTTATTTACTATTAAAATAAATTGCTTAATTTCCGTATTTTTTTTAACATATATGATGATACATGCTTTAATTAAGTATTAAATATAATATTTATGTAATTTTGGAATATTTTGTTGTAATAGATTGATAGCAACACCTTGATCATTTTTTAGGTTATGCCTTTAATCCGATTCATAAAATTCAAGAGCATATTGATTATATGTATCATTCGATGAGTAGATTAGCTATGAGTGATGTTTACAAATTCTAAATGGATATCAAATGTTAATCATTCTTAATTTTCTGCCCAAGAAATGAATGTCGGTACAACTATCATTGGAATATAGGCTGAAATCATTAGATCTCAACAATCTCACTAATGCAATGCTATTTTAAAGGGAAAATTAGTATGCCAAAAGGGGTATACAATGCCCTAGAAGAATCGCAGGCTATTTGGATGCTACTAATAAATTCATTCCATTGTTTGAGGAGAATAAATTTGGAGGAGATGAATTTGATGAAGTGAATGACATAATTGAAGACCTTATTTATTTATGTGCTTATAATATAAAATAATTATGAAATTTATAATATTGTATTTTTTTGGTAATTAGTTGTTTATTGTAAATTGTATATTTTATGTAATTTAAGTTTTAATTATATTATATGCATGTTTACATGATAATATTTGCAACCATATTAGTGGAAGTAAGTAGTTGAAACTAATAACTATAATTTTGTATTCATTTAAATTTTTAATAATAATTAGATCATACAAATGAAAATTGATTAAATGTTTAATATTTTTTTTCATTTTTATTGTATGTGTTAGATTATTATTTGTTTAATTTACAATAGAGTGGCAAAATATATCAATTAAATTATACTAGATACTAATATTTATAATTGTTGTTAATAACACTTAATATGGCTGCTTCTAAAAGTATTATTACTTATTTAAATAATAGAGATAAACTAAGTGAAAATAATTATGATATTTGGTGTCATAAGATTGAGTATCTCCTGGAAGAGCAAGAAATGCTGGAAACAATCACACAACCGATGATTGAACCTGAGCAAAGAAACACTGCTTAGTACAATCTTGATATGAAAACATATTAAACCTATAAATGCAAGGATCATGTAATTTATATTTTGATGTTGAGCAGTATAAAAAATAATATAATGTTGTGTTTCGAAAGGCATTGTTTAGCTGAATTTGTTTGGGACGTAGTAAAGATTTAATATGAAGGAACCTCCACTACTAGACTTCGTTAGTTAATCCTTAAATTTAATGGTTATAAGAAGAGCCAAAAAGCAAACAATGAGGCAACATCTTACAATCATATCTAACATAATCAGTGAATTAAGGGGTATTAGACATGAGATGTTTGATGAACAAGAAGTCTAAATATTTATCTACTCTTTGCCAAGTAATTAAAAACGCATGCGTGTTAACCTTACCCACAATGACAACATCAAGACATTTGATGATGTTGTTCATCATGTCAAGCTTGAAGAAGATCGACTTCACACTAAAAAGATTATAGAGAAGGCTTTTATATCTGAGACAAATATGCATGGAATATGTGGTTTTAAATATAAAAGAGGTAAGGCTAAAGGTCTCAAATATGACAAGAGAGGAATAGAAGCAAGTAGTAGTGTTTATAAGCACAAATATAGAAAACACAGTGGTAAGAAAGACAAGAATCTGAATTGTTTCAATTATGGTAAATCTGGTTACTCTGTTCATGATTACATTAAGCCAAAGGTAATTTTTAACCATAATCATCCCTTGAACTAATACATTTATAGTTGTTTAATGCTTGCTAAATTTATTCCTTTTTGGACTATAGACTCAGAGGCAAACAACTACATAGCAAGGGATCGAACAACCTTTGTGAAATTTTATCAAATTCCAAAAAGAAGTAGATATATATATATATATGGGGAATAATGTTTTCACTGTTATGCTTGAGATCAATACTTGTAAACTAGATTTGTAGTGCAATCGCACACTTTATCTTTATGATGTATTCCATGCTTTAAAAGTTCAATGAAATCTTATGTCTGTTCTTGTTTTACTCCAATTGGGCTTTAATACTGTGTTTGTTGGTTGATGTGTAAAACTACATCTAGATAATATTTTTTTATGATTCTAGTTTTGTATTAAATGGTTTTATGGTGTTAGACACCATTAATGTATCTATTAATTATGATACTTTAATTTTTGTTGTTCAAAATTCCAGCACTAATAATAATAGTAATATCATAACTTGGCATGCTAGATTACGACACATTAGGCAAAATCGATTACATAGATTAGCAAAAACTGGTCTTTTAAGATTATTTACCAAAGAGAAATTACATATTTGTGACCATTACCTTACTGGAAAAGCAATTAGAGTACCATTTGAAAACGCTAAAAGACCTAATAGTCCATTACAACTTATTTATTCAGACATTTATAGCCCATTAAATGTGAAAGCAAGACATGACATAAATTATTTCATCATATTTATAGATGATTTTACACCACCTGGTCATATTTATTTGATCTCACATATGTCTAAAATATTGGATTACTTCATTCGATACACCAATTCGATGAAGAATAACTAAGTACCAAGATTAAAGTTTTAAGAACTGATCGAGGATGTGAATATATGTCTTAACAATTTAAAAATATTTATGATGAAAAGGATATAGCTAGACAACTAACTATTCTTTATACTCCACAAAAAAATGGTGTAGCAAAAAAGAGAAATATAACCTTATTTGATATGGTTAGGTCAATGATGGCACAAACTAACTTACCAATTTCCTTTTGGAGAGATGCATTGTTAACTGCTACTTATATGCTTAATCGTATATCCTTTAAATCTATCTCTTTCTGTAACAACCTAGCCTAACATATTGGATATTATCCACTTTAGGCCTCCAAGTCCACTCATTTCCTGGTTTTAACCTAGGTCCCCCTCACAGTTTTGCTCATGGCAACCATACATGACCCTAAAATGCATCCAACATATCGGTAACTAGCATCACTTATAAGGTCCTGGCTTTAGACACTCGCTTTCGATGTGGGATCTCACAATCCCACATCTGAAGACGAGTCGTCCTTGGCTCTGATATCAAATGTAACGACCTGGCCCAACATGTTGGATATTGTTCGCTTCAGTCCTTCCATTCCACCCATTTCCGGGTTTCGACCCAGGTCCCCCTCATGGTTTTGTTCTTAGCAGCCATGTATAACCCCAAAACATGTCCAACATATTGGCAACTAGCACCGCTTATAAGGCCCTAGCTTAGGACACTCGTTTTCAATATGGGATCTCACACTTCTACCCCATATAAACTATGGAATGACATCAAATCTAATCTAGGTTATTTCTATCCATAGAGGTGTACAAATTATATTCACAATACTTCTTATAAATATGGGAAACTTAGCCTTAGCGGGGAAGAAGAGTATATACGATATTCTAAACATTCCAAAGGATTTGTATTTATTGGTGAAAAAGCTAATAGAAGAGTGATAGAGACTAAATCGTATGATGTTGTATTCTTATAAAAGATTTTTTCAAAGATGGATAAGGTTGAAAAGGATTCTATGAAATGAAAAATCTAGATTGTGGCACAACAAGCCATTCAACAGAAGACTTAGATGTAATTTTTTATCCTACTAAAAATAATGGAAGTGATATTTTATCTATTCCTACTCTTATGGAGCAAGATCATGAGCAATCTCAACCTCAAATAAGTATTTATAAACTAATTCATTGTCATCGATTTGAGATTGAGGGGGAAGCGTTTATGATTATTCCATAAGATGATGAAGAGCCTAAAACATTCAGTCATACTCTATCTAGTTCTAAAGTAAAAGAATGGATTAAAGCTATAGGAGAAGAAATGGAGTTAATGAAAATTAATCTAATTTGAACTCGGTTGATTTACTATCAAGATAAAGATCCATTGGAAATAAATGGGTTCTTAAAATTAATGCTTGGCGAATAGGTTAATAGAACGTTATAAGACTCAACTAGTAGCGAAAAGATATACTCTAGAAGAGGGAATTAATTATGAAGATATATTCTCAGTAGTTATGAAGATTACTTCAGCTAGCCTTATTTTAGTTATAGTCATACATATGGACTTAGAGTTATATCAAATGGATGTTAAAGTTATGTTTCTCAATAAAGAACTAAATGAGGAAATCTATATAGATCAACCTTTAGGATTTGAGACCAAAGGACAAAAGTGCAAAGTTTGCATGCTTAAAAGATTCATATATGGTTTAAGCAAGCCTCTAAACAATGGAATGTCAAGTTTCATCAAGCTATCCTTAAAGATGGTTTTACAATGATGGAAAAAGATCATTGCGTGTATTTAAAATGTTCTAATGATAGTTTTATAATATTGTTCTTATATGTTGACGACATCTTAATAGCTAAAAATAACAAAAAGATTAATAATACTAAAAAGTTGTTATCATTAAACTTTGAAATGAATGACATGGGTAAGACCAGCTATATACTTGGTGTGAAAAATCATAAGAGATTGTACTAAAAGGCTTTTGGTTTTAACTTAATAGACTTACATCAAAAAGATGTTAGATTGTTGTTACATACAAGATAACAAACCAATAGACACCCCTATTGATAAAAATTTGAGCCTAAGCTATGATATATATCCCAAAACTCTTGAAGAAAGGAGAAATATACAGAGTACGTTATGCCAGTGTTGTTGGTAGTTTGATGTATGTAATAATATGCACACGTCCCGATATATGTTATGTCGTTGGACTGGTTAGCCAATATCAATCAAACTCTGGTAAAAAACACTACATAACAGTCAAAAGAATTCTACAATATCTGAAAGGAACTTTAAATTACATGTTATGTTACCAAAGAAAGAAAGACTTGCGATTGATTAGTTTCTCTTATACTAATTAGGGAGGAGAAGCCGATTAATCCAAATCAACTTCAGGATGTGCTTTTTTATTAAATGATAGTACAATGCTATAGATGAACAAGAAACAATCTTGCATAGCCTTATCTATCATAAAGGCTGAGTATGTAGTTTATTCCACAACAACATAAAATGTTGTTTGATTAAAAAAAAATTCTTATATCATTTAAAAATTATCAAATCAACATCAAACCTAGTGACAATTTACTATAATAACACTATTGCAATTGCTGAGGTCAAGGATTTAAAATACCATGGAAAGACTAAACATATCAAGATGAGATATCACTACATTAGAGAAGCAATTATTAAACAAGATATGATCTTAAAATACATTTCTAGAAATTCTATGATTGTAGATCCACTCACAAAACCAATAACAAGGGATGCATTTGTTAGACATGTGAGATTCGTTATCTTATGTAAAGTGTAATTAGTAATATAATTAGTTTTAAGGATCATACGAAAAGTTACAGTGTTTAAGTAATGAATAAATGTCATTAGAATATCATTTTAGTCATTATTTGTTTCATGGATTATATTGAGTATCGTATATTATAATTTGTTGAATTATATCGATAAATTTAGATTTGCTTACTCACATGAGCAATCACCTCTAGCACTTGTAAGGTGAGAACAGATAAGACCATTTGAGTTTTAATGCTTAACAAACAATATAAGACCATTAAGTTTGAATGCTTAATAAACAAATTGGGTGTAATATAAATAATTTAAACTCAAAATAATTATTAAAAAAGTCATATTGGCTGAGACCAAGATGAGGTTTTTAAATAAAAAAATCATTATAAATGAATTCTCGCTATTCATGTGTCTATTATGATTAAAGCCAAATATGAAATTATTCATCTACTACTAATAAAAAAAGAGTAAATGAAAATTTTTAATTTAAAATTTATGTTTTTAACAACAAGACTAAGACTTGTATAATATATTTTATCTAATAAGGAAAGTAACGACAAATACTTTTTGTCCTAAGAAAAGAAAAGAGTAAGCTCCACTTTAGCATGTGTTTTATACTACATGTGCTAGCACTCATTAGAGGATTAAAGAATGAATCCCTATTTTTTTTTGTTATTATTATATGTGTCCTGGAGATCATATCTAAGATTTTTAAATCTTATTATTTGTGATTTTTGACTATATCATGAGATGATGTATTAATGATTATTATTTTAAGAGTATATTTTATGGTCATGAAATGATTTAACTTAAAGAAATACTTTTAGGAAAGCGACTTAATTCAAATTTGATTGATAGAAGACGAAAGAAAGAGTAATTTTAGTTCTACACCTTGTAATTTTAAGAATTAATTAAGTATAAAATTCTTAAGGAATTGAATTATATTTAGTCATGTGTAACTAGAAATAAGTATTATTACATTTGAAGGACTAATTAATTATGAGGTTGATGTCTTCTATATATCTTATATTATGTTTATATATTGACGTTTTTTCACTGTATGCTTAAGGTCGTACTGTCCATTCATCAAGTATAAAATTATTATTCAAGTTTTAATTATAATGTATTAAAGAGATTTAGTTTTTTGGGGGGAAGTGAGAAATATTGGTTATTTTGTTAGGTTAGGTTCGCTCATGATAAATAAACCTCATCCAAATTATTAAAGCAGTTACTATATATATATATATATATATTCTCATGTAGTTTTCTATATTATGTTAGAAATTTATGTTCTAAATTCAAATTTTGATTGAATATATAATATATAAATAGAAAGGGCATATCAAGGGTTTTTAGTTAACCTAACTTAGCTTTAGTCTAAAATTAAAATAAAACAAAATTGATTAAATTTAACTTATTTTAGCAAATTATTATTTTGTTAATCATTATAAAAATTATTTTTATGGGTTGATAACCATTTTGTTTTTATATTATTATTACTTGATGATTCATAAATTCAACTATTATTTGATTATTAAAGTTGTATTTGCTTAATATCCTGAGAATATATATATATATATATGTAATAAAATTATATTTGATTAGAAAAAAATAAAATAAATTTGTTTATTTAACAATTCTAGAGTGAATATATATTTTATTTGTCTCTACTATTTTTTGTTTGTTATATTTTAATTGCTTGTTTAGGTGGTCTTGTTTTACATAATGGTTGAACTATTATTTTGATAATTTTAAATTATTTTTTTAATTATTTTGATATGCTGATATACAATATCTATCCTACTCTAAATAAAATAATATTTTTGATATTAATAATTTAAACTAATACTAAAACAAAAAAAATTAATTTGAAATTAAAAAAATTTAATTGTTTAAAAAAATTATAAATCAAACGTATATCAAACACACCAAATACAATAACTAAGCATAATTAAACTTACTAACTTTTTAAATTTTGAGATATCAATACAATCGGATTTGTTATCTATATTATTGTTTTAAATTTGAATTAAAAAGACCAAACAAGATTTCTTCATATATATATATATATAGAGAGAGAGAGAGAGAGGATGGCATCAAACATGGAAGGTTTGCTTAATATATATATAAGGTTTGCTTAAAACAATATTGAATTCAAATTCAATCTCCATGTGGAATGCAATTACCTATATAATGCCTTAAAACAAAATCATGTCATTATTTTCTAGGTGGATCGATGCATTTAATTAGATATCGATGCATTTAATTAGATTATGAGATGGAGCTCTTTAGTCTGTAAGCTAGTTTGGTGCTATAAAGGCAATTGCATTGAGACTCTGTCATCATCAAGTCTTTATTACCATTTATCTGTTTTATACACTGTTTTAAGACTTGACCCCACTTGATTTGTCGACTAGGTGATTCGAAGTCCAGGGGTTTTTAACAGCTGGATTAAAGATTTGTTTGATATTAAACTTGAATTTATTTCAATTAATCAGTTTTGATTTGATTCATCATTTTATATTAAAAATTAAAATTTAATCGATCCATTTTAGTTATATTCGGTTCAATTAGATTATTTTACATTAAAAATAAAAATATTTATAAAGTTGAATAATAAGAAATAAATCTTACAAATTAAAAAGTTGAATAATAATGAAATTGAAAAAAATAATTTCATAAATTATCTTAAATAAAATAAATAATAATCAAAACAATAAAGATCAAATCTTAAAAAAAAATAAAGAAATTAAAATAATAATAATTAACATTTCATAAAGTATTTCAAATAAAATAAATAACAATAAAAAGAATGAGGATCAAATTTAATAGAAAAAAATTTCAATAAAAAAATAATAGGAGAAAAGTAAGTAACAATTATAAAAATAAGGACCAAAGTAAATATAAAAAATAAATTTTAAGAAATGAAATTGAAAAATAAATATTCAAAACAAAATATATATAGCAATCAAAAGTTTGACGATCAAATTTAATATAATCAGCAAATAATGACATTTCTACATTTCACAACTTCCAAAAACTATTTTTCTCCCAAATTTTTCAGGAAAACACTTTCTTGAAAATCAAGCTAAATTTTTCTTTGACTGGAAAGTATTTTCTGTTTACCAACTTTCCTAACAGCAAATAAACACAAGAAAATTTGGAAAGTGATTTTCCCGAAACCACTTTCTGAAAAACAAATATAAGAAAGTTTGGAAAGTGTTTTTCCGGAAACCACTTTTCGAAAAACAAACACAGCTAAAAAGGAAAACATTTTCCTGAAAAAAATCAATTTTTTTTTACTAAAAAATATTTTCGTTAACCAGAAAGTGTTTTCCGTTGACCAGAAAGTGTTTTCCATTGACCGGAAAGTGTTTTTCGTTAACTGAAAAGTGTTTTTTGTTGACCGAAAAGTGTTTTCCGTTAACCAACTTTCTTATTGACAAACAAACACAGGAAAGTTTGAAAAATGGTTCCCAAAAACTATTTTTCAGGAAACAAACAGGGCCTATATTTTAAAAGTATTTTAAAAAATATTTAATTTTTTTATTTTTTATTTTAAATTAATATTTTTTATATTTTCATATTATTTTAATATATTGATGAAAAAATAATTTATAAAAAATAAAAAAAATATTATTTTAAAATGAAAAATACTTTAAAAAGCATCCATCATCATACTCTCGAATATACTTCAAAATTTATTAATTTTTATTTTATTTTTTAAAATATTATCATTTAAAATAAAAAAATTAGATTGATATAAGTCAAGTTATCTAAATGATAATCTTGAATTTATTCAAAGTGAAGTTCAAAAAACATAATTTTATATCATTTAAAATTTCATTTTACATTTTTCATGAACATGAATGGAAACAAATCAAAATAAAAACTTTTTTATTCATTTTTTTACTACTTTACTCATAATATTTATTACATTTTATCCAACTTGATATTTATAAAAAAAATAATCCATTAATTCAACAATAGTTTTTTTTTCTAGAAAAGATATTGAATATTTTAAAGTGATTTAACTATATATACTCTATGTTATATATTTATATATGTATATATTAAATATAAAGCTAAAAGATGGGGAAAAACATCATCCCATACCCACTAGCATTATAAATTATTATTATTATAATTTATAATTTTTTCCCCTTCATTTTCACCTTCTTTTTTTATTATTTTTTTTAATTTATTTTTTATACTATATGTTTATTAGAATTTAAAGTTGATAGTTTATTTTAATTTTACCTTTTATATGGTTGTTATAATATTAAAAAAATATTTCAACATCAAGTTAATATAAAAAATATCATAGTAATGCAATATGATTTTTTTTTAAAGTTTAGTTAAATAAAAAAAATAATTTTAAAAAAACTAGGTTATTAAATTTTATAGAGTTAATGATCCAATTTACGAGTTCGATGAGATAACCTTGGTTGCCTCGATTCATGGGTTTAGCAGGGTACTTTTTTTATAATAGAACTTGATCATGTGATTGTTTATTTTTTTTAATAATATAGTTAAAAAAATAGTTTAGAAAAAAACATGTAATTAAGTTTTAGAAAATCCATGAGTCTGTTCATGGGTTATACAAGTTTAATTTTTTTTAATATTAAGTTGATTAAAAATTGAGTTTTATAATTTATTTTGTTTATCTTTCTATAAAGTTATAACACCCTTACAAAATATATCTTATTATTGGTTTAATGCTTGATTTTGTGATTGACTGTTTTTGTTATTATATAGTTAGATAAAAAATAGTTTAGAAAAAAAAAGTTATTAATTCCAATGGAGTTTATTATCTAGTTTGTGGTTTGACATGTTGACTTGAGTTACATGATTCGTGGATTTGACGAGTTTACTTATCAAACCTGATATGTTTTTATTTATTTATGTTTTGATTCTTTAATTTTTTAATTATTTTCTTTATTCCACTGTTCCTCAAATTGGATTGGTTAGAAAATATAATTTAATGTTTATTTTTATAAGATTATCACGATCTCAAATATATATCTTTTTTAAGGTTGATACTTGATTTTACAAGCTTCTATTTTTATCGTGAAATTAAATAAAAATAATTTTAAAAAACAACAAAGTTATTAAATTCATCTTAATAACTTAAAGCAAAGTTATCGTCTTAATTTTTTTAAAAAGATATCTCATATTTTTATCAGTTATTCTAATTATTTTTGAACACATTAAATTAATTGATTAATTTTGGATTAGCTCCAACATGGTTTAATTAAAAAGTCAAGCTAAATATAGAGCTGAATTGATAAATTTTAAGATCAAACCACTGGATTGAATTTAATAATAGTAAAAACAATCTCTGTATTTTTTTTAAATAGCCCAACTCTCAGCGTAATACCATCAAATTTACATATACATATTCTAAAATATTTATTAATTTAATAATATCATATATGATAAACATCTATTTGGTTGAGTAGCCAGATGTTAATAATAGAAATAAAATAATGAATATTTAATATATTTTAAAACTAAATTAGAAATATAAAATTAAAATGACCCCATTATAAAACTTTTTATAATAATTAAAAATGAGGTAATGGTATTGAAGATTCCAAGTGGCCTCACCCATCCAATGGGTAGAAGGTGAAAACCAGTTCATCATTGTTGAAAAGCAAAAGAAAACACCATTCTCTCTCCATCCATCCACTGCTACCCAAAGTTTGCTTTTTTTAAGAGGAGGAGAGCAGATCATAGAATGGCATACGTCAACCATCTTTATTTTACATAGAACGTACCATAGTTTGTCTCAACAGCCCAAGTCAAGAAATTGATCTAAAATGTTAGCTGATTTTTTTTTTTAAGAAAATGAAAATGGATTCAATAAATCTTGTTTATTTTTTTAAATAATATTATTTTAATTAATACATATCAATTCAGGTTCATTATCAAATTTATATTTGATATTACAATGTAAAATAATTTTTACTTATATATATATATATAAAAGAGTTTCTAATTTTTTTATATGAATGCATTAAAATAATTGAAAATATTAATTTAATAATTCTTTTAAATAAAACACATTTTTATAGAGGGTTCAAAAACGGAATCTACCGGGCATGCTACTGGCATGGTCAGATTTAATAATTTGGCTTTATTTCTTTTTAATATTAAAACCATGTTATTTTAAGGGTAGAAAAAATAAAAAAAGAAATTCCTTTATGCCATTAATCATTCACAACTCAAAAAACAAACACAACAATACTATAGAAGTTTCTCCTCTAACACAACCCAACTTTCTTTCTGTTCAACTCTTCCTTCTAAAGCTCAAATCTTTTTCCACTTCCATTGATAAAAAGACAAGCTTTTGTTGTTTGAAAGCTCATTATTTGATGAAGAGAATCTTGGTGAAACTTTTTGTTACAAGTTTTGAGGCTAAGATCAAAATGGGTTTTGTTTACAAAATTTTTTTTTGTTATCCTAATCTTGTCTAGATCTGTTGATGGGGTGTTCAGTTTTTTTCTGTTACTAGAAACAAGAAAGCCCATTTGTCTATATTTTTGGCAGGTCATAGTGATATAAATATATATTAAGACAAAGACTTTGTTGAATTCTGAAGAATTAAAGTTTGATCTTGAGAGAGGGGGAGCAAGAAAGGATGGATATTGATGATTTTAGATCAATATTGGAGAGTTCAGGTGTTGATGTTTGGACTTTTATTGATACAGCAATTGATGTGGCTTCTTTGGATTTTGGGTCTGAATTGAAGAGAAGGAGAGATGATATTGTGGCGAAATTATTTACAGCATCAAGCTCATGTAGTAGATGCAGGGACCGGAGTTTTGATGATATTGACATTAACAATACTGCTAATGGGAATGGAATGAAGGATCTTGCAGAGAAAGAGAGTAGCCATGAGGAAGAGAAAGGGAGAAGGGTGTATGCAGATTCTCCAGTAACGCCAAGGTCCGTTAATGGTGATGGTGATGATGAGGAATTGGATCCGTTTGGAGGGTTGTTTGATGATGAGCCGAAGAAGATTTTGGATATCAAGCAACAGCTTGAAGATCTTGACCAGGTTTTGATTTTTCCCTTTTTTGCTGCTTTTTAATTGGGGGATGTTTGGTTTGACTTTGGTTTCTTTTTGCGTTGTGGTTTAGCCTGAAGATTCTTTGGTTGATTTGCTTCAAAGTTTAGCAGATATGGATATCACATTTCAGGCACTTAAGGTGATTGTTTGAACAATTTTTCAACTTTTATTGTTGCTGTGTTTGTTCTTGTTGGTGAATTCTTGTTGCTAATTTTCTGGTTACTGTTTAATGATGTTTAGGAGACTGATATTGGAAGGCATGTGAATCGATTGCGAAAGCATCCATCTAATGATGTTAAGAGATTAGTGAAGCAACTTGTCAGGTATTGAAGATACCAAGTTGCAGAAAATATGAGTTTCTGGCAGTTTCTTGTATTATCTGCTTGAATGAAGTTGCAGTTAAAATGTTTTTCCTCTTGTGGACTTGGTGATTGTGTCCAGAAAATGGAAAGAAATTGTAGATGACTGGGTGAGGTTGAATCCACACGGAGAGCATGCATCCTCTGGTTTAATGGGTAACATTCATCATCATCATTATCCAGTACTTCATTCACAAATTTTCTTTTCTGGGAAAAACTGGTTATAAAGTGGAATAGAGAATTAAAATTGAAGGGATTAATGAGTTACAAATGGATGTTAACGAGTATGTTTCTGCAGCTTACGGGGACTCACCTCAGCAGAAGATTCCTCAGAATGGTCGTCACCAGGTGAAAGACAATCTTTCCTTGTGCCATTGAAAAGTTGTTGAAGTGCCAAAAATTCTCCCTTCTGTTTCCTTTCTAAGATTCTGTTTTTCCAGGTTCCTGATTTTGCATACTCTCCCATTCCTCACAGTGAGTGAAGAATCAATTTCAAAGTTGGATTTGGTTTATATTTCATTGTCCTTTTGCCTTCGATTAATCTGTTGTCTGTTTCCCTTCTATTTACTAATGTCTTATGTAGATGGGAGTTCTGGATCAGATAGGAATAATTCTGAACCAGAAAGAAAACCGAAACTGGCTCCTCCTCGAAATGAAGCTCTGACCAAACCTATTCAAAAATCAGTTCCTGCATCTTCATCTGCTCCTCACAATGTACAGGTATCAAGCTTGCGTGTTCTGAAGATCACACAGTCATTGTGATCACCATTTCACTGATTTTTTCAAGGACTTGATATCTGTGGCTTTGTAGAGACAAAGAGAACAACCGAAAGAAAGCAAATTTGATGCTGATCAAAAGTTTGCCTCGGCAAGTAAAAGGCTTCAAGCGAATTATAAAGAAGCTGAAAATGGTTTGATTTCTGTTCTTTGTTTTCTGTGTGAATTTGGTTTTCTTAAGTTCACGTTGTACTGTGTTACTCATTGGTAATTGGTGTCATGCTGCTTTGCTTTGTGAAGCCAAAAAACAAAGAACAATTCAAGTGATGGACATTCACGAGATACCGAAACCCAAGAATAAGAATACCTTCTTTGCAAAGAACAGAGGTGGTGGTTCTCATCAAGGGAGGCACTGGTGATTTTTGTCAAAGAGATCACACAATGACCTCCATACTTGAAATCTAAGGACCTGTGGGGTGCACTGGAAAGCCTGAGTCGATTTTATCCTTTTATATTGTTTCTTTAAGAGGGGAAACCTCAATTTTTTTTCTTATGATAAGAAAAAACCCTTAATATAGCTCATTGGAAAGTAGGTTTTTGAGGTTCTCATTTGAAAACAAAAGGAAAGCAGAATTCCTTAATTGGCCCCCATCCCCCATCATAGAAAGAACCCTTCTCATAAGAAAATAGACTACTGTTGAGGTATTCAACGACAAACTGCCATGTGAGTGATGAGACTAGTTGGCCTAGTTGGACATTGTTTTTTCGGCATAGATAAAGATTTTCTAAGGTTTGTCTGGATTCTTCCATCATTATCTTGAGCTCAACAAGGAAATTGTTTGCATCTCCTAGATGATGCAACGACACCAAATGCGTACTTATGATAATGATAATTAAAGTTCAAGGACTTTGGTAGGTCCAAGATGGTGGGGATTAGGTTGTTGATGATGGGGGAGGAAAAGGTTTGCACCTATTATTAATGAGTTTCTTGAAAAAGAATGGAGGGGGGAATGCAAGTCGAATTGCCTTAACAGGCTGCCAATTGCTTCTTGTTGGAGACTGCTTTCCTTGAACACTTGGACTGCTATGCCTTGGGTGGGTTTCAATTCCTTTTTGAATTTCTGTTATATGAATTAGCTTTTCCTTCCTTTTTAACTGTTTTTTAGCAGAAAAAGTTAAAGGCTTCATAGCTGTTTTCCAGCCATCAAGTAAAGTCACTAAGCTTGTAATGACAGGGTCGATCTTAGTCAAATTGCCTTAACAGGCTGTCCGTCAAGTAAGGTTATCAAGCTTGTAATGATACGCGGCAACCTTGTAATTTACCAAAAACAGGGGTATGATTAAAATAATAATAATAATAAAAGCTAAGGTCATGATATCATCTTTTTTTTTCTTCACAATAATATGTCCAAAAATTGAAGAACATGAAATTCCCCTTCCTTTTCAAAATAAAATTAAATTATGGGATCCGAATTTGGGACTTTATACTAATTAGGAATATTTTAAATGCATGAAAATATTTCTAAATAGCTAACCCATGAATCATATACCTAGGTTCAAATACCTATCTTGATCATTATTGTAACTTAATCCTTCATGTTTGAAAATCTACAATTTAATCCTGTAACTCTCATGGAGTATTAAAATAGAAATGTTTTGGTTTTTCTCTGGAGTATTAAATTGTTAAAGGGCACATTTGGAATTTAAAGGAACCGTTAATGAGAGTTGAGGGACTGAGTTATCTATTTTTCAAACACAAAGGACTAAATTATAATCATGTTTAGAATCGAGGGATTAATGAATAATTTACTCGATTGTTTTTCATCGGTACCAACTTCAGCTACTGTATACAGTAGAGCATGAGGTAATATGGCTGTGTTTACATCTTTCCTGCTGCTTTCATCATTTGAAAACAGATCAATTACGTAGTTATGACAACCAGCTTGGCAGGATGCTAAAGAAAAATTAACTTTAATCAAACTAGTTTAACCTAGTTAAGACCAATCAACAATTCAATCAGTTCAGTCAAAAATCATGTTCAATTTATTATTATTTTTTTAAATGATATCAATTTGATTTTTTTTAAGAAATTAAAATTATTAATTTAAATTAACCCGCCTAACTTCCAATCTTTCAACCCAACTAGTTTAACTTCTATCAATACTGTCAAAAAATTTGCCTCGTGACTTCCACTCATCGACTGTTATTATTCAGTGCAACACAACAACTACAAGACAGAAGAGAAGACCACCGCTCTCCTACTGTATTGGCAAATGAACTGAATCATTATAGATTGGTCCTAACTAGTCTATCCACAAGCATGGAGCTGATCTGTTAACAAGGTCTTTGGCCCTTGTTTAAAGGGTGCTTAAGCTACCAAGGTAATCTAACCACCTTTACTGGTATGGCAAGCACGTTGAAACATGAAAAATCTGATATAATCTTTACCATATGTGATAGATGCTCATGAAGGAGTTGAATCGCAGAAACCAAGCTACTTCATTAAAGCACAAGGAGAAAGAATATTTAATAACAATTAACAGATAGTTAGGTTGAAGAAAATCACAGGTGAAACCCTGTTAATCGACCTGGAAAGAAAAACAAGGAACGCAAATATAGAAGTAAATGAAACTAACGGGCCACAAGCATAGACTTTGACCGGAGATTTACCTAGTGTGGATGGGAATAATTCCTCATTTACAAAAAGATCTATAAAGCAAAAGTATACTGATGGTGGCCATCCCAATTCTCCATCTGGAACAAAACCATATATACTGACTGCGTCAATAGGAGAAAGCCTCTAGGTTCCTTGCATGTAGATTACATCTGTGCAAGCTTAGAATATAAAAGAGATATATACATTAAAGGTGACTCAAAGGTATTATATCCCCACCTATAATTATTTCCCGCGAGCTCAAAAAATAATTGATCATCTCTGGGGCATCAGTTATCCAACCTTGGTAATAAAACACTTGCTGAAAAATGGAGCTAAATCATAAACAAACCCAGGGAGTGTCTAGAATTCGCAGCTAAATACTGAAAAAAGGAATCTCACCTTTGCTAACACTCCACAGGAAGACCTTGGTTGCATTTACTTCTCAAGACCTATCAACCTTCTACCTTAGACTCATTTGGTTTCTTCAAGCTAACTAATATGCCATCAACTAGCGGCTCTGTTTTGCTCTCTACAGGATCTGCAACAAAAGAATAGCTCTTTTGAGGTCTTTGTGAAGTTTTGATCTTCATGCCTAGTCTGGATGAATAAGGTGACCTCAAACCATTTGTGAAAGAATCAAGCACGCTTTCCAGATTTTCTGGCTGATTCTTATCATCACCTTCTTTAATGTCATCCCATGAATCAAGCATTTGCAGTAGCGAGCTGTTGTCATCAATAAATCCAGGCTTTGCCTGCCCTACAGGACGAGTTACCACACCAGACTCGTCTGAATCTGAAAATTCATCATCTGAGAGAGGCGATTCATATTCAGGATATGGTTGCCTCATTCTTTCACCTCTTCTTTTCATCCCTATTGCTGATTGCATTGCCATTTTTCCAGAACCCATGTTGTCAACAGGACCAAGTTCTTCCCATGTAGAGTCCAATTCATCATCCTTCTTTGATGCATCAAACAACTCACTTTCTGAACCTGTATTATCAAGAACAGCTCTGCTTGTGCTTGAACGTGTAGCCATTTCATTGCAAGGAATGATAAGACTGGATTCTATTTTCACCCCAGGCATTATCTGAAGGAAGGATGCCAACTTAGGGTAACCGAGCTTTTTGGCATCAAGGTTATAGCCATACCTCTCAAGGAACAGCTTTCTAAATGCGTCCATATTATATCCTCCAGGAAATTCCTTCAATATCTCTTTGACAAGCTTTTGACAGTCACCTAGTATCTCACTCCTAGACCTTTCAGAAGGGTTTTTAACAGAGACAGGTGAGGACACTCCAGTGTGAGAAATGCTCTGACTCTTTTTATCTCCATGTCCTGGTTGTCTCCGCAAGTCAGACTCTGAGAGGGAGCTCATAAATATAGAACTCAGACCATTTGAAGCACGAGAATCACCCACAGTACTCTGTGCAACAAACCAAGAGAGCTTGAAAGGGAAAGCTTCTGATGGACATTCTTCTACCCATTTCTTCTCCAATATTATCATATCCACCAGTTGAAGGACATCACTTTCACTCAGAGATCTAAGAACCAAAGGTCCTTCCTTTTGTAGATTTTGCGCTAACTGTTCCCTGACAAATCACAGACAACAGAAGTATTAAAATATGACACTGGCTGCAACTGCAGTTTTTCTTTTTCTACATGTTCTGGATATAAAAATCAATATTAACATACTACTGTACCAAGCTCACGAGAGTTCAAAGAATAAAAAATTGAAGCTGCCAAATGAAAAGGAAAATTGATAAATGTCAGGGAAAATGCAGAATGCATCATGTGGTTTGGAATTTTTGCACTTGATGACTATTTTAGAACGTGTTGCTCCAATGTCCTTAGAGTTTTGTCTATAATCAAAGTATGATTAACTTTTCTGAAAAAAATATGCAACAAATGAAAACGAGCTAACTCAAATCCTCATCATTAAATTTTAAAATTTAAAACTTACAGTTACGAAAGGAACACAGATACATTTCCAATAATATTACAAAAGTGAATGGTGAACGAAAATATTATGTGCAATTGTTCGTTATTTAGGTTTGATACACCTGTTTGAACTTGCCAATATCCTATATAACTGAAAAAAACTGTGCAAAGAAAAGCTTGTCATGTTCTTTGATACATCTCTTATGGCTCTGACATGGCATATCAGCCACATAGATGCCACCTTAGCAACCAACCAACACCAGAAAGCAAAAGGAAGTGCAGGATACTGAAATGCTTGCAAATAAGTCTCTCACTAAGGTGCAAAAGCATCAGATCAAGAGATGTAATTTTGCAACTTTTTTTTTCCTTTTTAAGGTTATTCACGTTTTAAGATTATAACATTTCATCAACCTCTAAAAATCAACCCTTTCTAGAAAATTGAAAAGAAAAAAAAAAAAACCCTAACCTGTTTAAGGATTTCAACTTCTATAAGAAGAACAGGACCTGCCAAAAACAAAGTAGATTTCACGAGATAACCTAGCAAGTTTTCCGAGTCTTATAAAGATGGAAAGTTTTGCTGGATGAATAAAAAAGTCAAAATAGTAAGCAACAAGAATAATTATTTTGCAAAAAGTAATTTTTGGAGAAGGGGGATATAAGGAGTTTGATATACTTTTCCTGATGCCTTTCAGGTCTTACTATATGTGGGTTTCTGATTTTATATTTAACCTCCTCACTTTGGTAAAGAGAGAAATTGAACCACTGGATGACAAAAAAACTAAAAGAGTTAACTAGCTACTATTACTAGAACTGTAAAAATAGAATAAAACAAGTAAAATTCATAAACCTGGTCCTGGATTGTGAGATGACAAGTGATCCTCTCTTCATGACAATAAAAGATTCCATTTCTCTCCAAAACAAATCCTCAGAAAAAACCTCAGGTTTCCTTGCATCACTCTTCATGTGCCCATGTATTACAGTAGGTTGATCATTTGATGCAACTGCACTATCTCCCCCAAATTTACACCAATCCAATATCCGGTTAAACAAACCTGGACTTTTCCTCAATATTTCAGCATGTGGTTCAGAACTTGTAGCAGTTTTATTCTCCCGAGTTGTTTCCACAGTGGGATCCACTGGATCATCACCCTGAGATGTAGAATCCACGCTTTTTTTCTCAACATTCTTTTGTGGGCTCTCACCAGAACGATCATGTTCTGCCAAAGTGTTCTCATTTTTCTTCACCAAGTTTTCTCCAAAAGATTCCACCAGAACGCTATCACTTTTCAATTCTGAATCATCAACCTTGCCACCATACAATCTTTTCCAGAATTTCCTAAAAAAGCCCACTTCAGTTGAAGAAACATGCTCTTTCACAGCAGGCAGATGATCCTCAATCATCTTTGCATTAACCGTCTCTGCCTTTTCAGCAACTGCAGGGGGTTGTTCCATTTGTTTTGAAGGCTGGGGCTGTACCATTTGTTTTGGAGGTTGTTGAATATTCGTTTTGACAGACTTCTCAGCAAGAGAGGGTTGGTGCATAATTGTTGGGGCTGCTTTTAAATTTGGCTTAGGAGAAGAAGGCAATGACAACTTCCCATCCACAGACCCAGAAGCATATATGTCCTCACGATTTGACTTTGAAGATCTGGTAATGTGTTGCCTTCCATTGTCAACAGCAGTAGGTGTAGACTTGCACGAACTGAGCTGAAATGGTTCAGGAGCTTTTGTAGTGGCACAATGTACAACAAATCTACCATCACCATCACTCTTGAGCCTCATTATATGTGGCATGGATAAAAGAAAGCAGGAGAACTCTTTATATCCATACAAGTCTTTATCAACAGGCACACTACTTTTTGCCAACTCGCTTTGAAGGTCACTAATTAACATTCCTTTCGGACATGAGCTCAAAATGTGACAAAGCTGCTTCATAACTGCTTTCGGAATTGGACGAACTGCAGACTCTGAACTAGCCTCAGGTTTATCCTCGACCTTCAAACATGTTGGTTGCTCAACAACAGCAAAGGGGTCTTCCAGTGGTCCCTTATAATGGACATACCAAGAGGCAAAGGGACCATCAGGGGGTTGGTTAAAATGCTTTCCAGATAGGTTTTCCCCTTTGACCAAAGAATCCCACTGCCACATGATGCTTGCAGCACTGCAGAGAACACTAGGGGCAGTATCTTTAGCAGCAAGCAATATATTGTAGTTGTTCATCCTCAAACGGTGTAGAACATTTGCAAAGTCCCTATCACCAGAAATCAGAAAAAGATGGGCAGGTGGCGGATTTTGGGAAACCCAACACATAAGATCAACAAGAAGAGACCTGTCAGCACTGTTCTTTCCACCTGCATAACCAGAAATTTTGCAAAAGCGGTAGAGCCATTAGAAAACTGAGTAAATTTCAGGCCATCAAGGTATTTTCTCGAAGATCAAACAATCCCACACTCTCAGCCATTCTAAAAATTCTAAAGAACCTGCAATTTTCTCAACACAAAAGGCATTAGCGTTTCCACAACACACCATATAGCATTTTTCTTTCTCGGTATTTGCAGAAACTCGTAAAATCATATCCCAGCAACACATTCAGCAACATAAAACCAATTAATTTTTTCCCTTTTGATTTATGACACACTTTTTGTCAAATTAAAACAGGCATAACTCTAATACTCAACTCAAACTTTTCACTTGAAAGAAAAAGAAATCCACTTGCCAAAAACTCACAAAAAGCTTGAAACTTTATTTAATAAAAGACCGAAATTAAACAAGAATATTCACTATCAGTTTCACCAATCATAAATATCCATTAACGTTTCCATCGATTCACCAACTTAATCAATACCCAATTCCAATTATTTTCACATACCCCACAAGAAAACTACCACCAGTTATGACAAATATACTCAAAATCCAGAAAATTTAATAAAACAATATCCAAGATGATCAAAGAAAAAACCATTAGGAATGTGCGCCAAGTTGATCCCAGTCGAAGAAAGTGCTTCCTGGTTTGCCCTTGAAAGTTGCGAAACATCACCAAAAGCTGTGATTTGAACAGGCCCTTTAATCCCATTACCCCTAAGAGCTGCAGTAATAGCTTGAGCCACTCTAAAAACATTAACCCCACTTGGCACATTGCAATTCTCAATATCCCACCACACTGAAACCCTCACATTTTTCGAGTCGGAAAGCGAATGAGAGTAGGAGTGATGAGGTGCTGGTGATGATGTTGAGAAGTGCGTGAAGAAAATTGAATATGGCAATATTGATGAAGAAGATGAGTTTTTTGAGGCGAGTGAAAGGAGGGTTTTTGAAGAAAAGGGCTTGGAGATGATCATGGTTTAGGATTGGGTTTAAGGTTCTTTTAGGGTTTTGATTCATTCCATGATAGGGTTTTTGGTGATGATAGTGGTGAGGGTTTTTCAACTTCGTCGAAAGGAAAACACTCTCACATGGTGATTGAAGAAGAAAGGATACTAGTGTTAAACCCATTGCAAAACCCTAACTCACGTGATTTGCATGTGGTTTGGTGTTATTGGATTATGGGCAAAATGAAAATTGATCCATAGTTTTGGGTTTAATGGATTGATTTTTCTATATGTTGTAGACCTATTAGGCTATAGTCTCCTAGCCTGTTTTTGGGCTCAAAGTTTATAAGTTCATATTCCAAAGCAAGCCTGATGACAAAATACGAAGAACTCCTCTTAGTGAAATTTATATTTAAGGAATTGTATTTTGCAAGTGCTCCTTGATCTTTGACATGGTGCTGACTCTTAGAAAACTCTTATAGCCTTCTTGACCTAACTCTTCTTCTTCTTCTTTTTTTTTTTGTGGGCAAAATTTCTTGCTCAAATTTTAATTTTTATTAGGCCATTTATTTCTAACATTTTCAATCTATATCTTTAACAACCAAGTGTTTCTAATGGGCTTTTCACATTCTTACTAGTTGTAAAAAAGTAAAAATACACAAATAAAAAAGGATACAAAATACTCAACAATACTTCAACAATATTACAAGAACTTCATCCCATTCTTTTATTAACTCAAAAGATATATACAATCCTGGTTATATGTACTATGAAAAAAGTTTACTTACTCACAAAACTTGCATGCTACACAACTTATTTTCAGCTAGAGAACAAACATGGAAGTTGCAAAGAAAACTTCTTGCCAATTTCTAGCAAATGCCTGGGCAGTTTTCTCCCATGTTTCCCATAAACATAAATAGGGCCGGCAATAGCCCCAATCCTTGTAAAGTTTCTTTTTTCTCTATCACTTCCTTGAATAATCTTAACTTCTAACTCTAAAACTAGTGCATTTTAACCTTTTCTCCCCTAGAATATTGTTTTTAAATTCCCCCCTCATCAAAATTTCTCGGCTCCACTCTTGAGCATAGTGACCCTCTCTTCCAACAAGTCAGTGGGTAGTTTGCTTTCATGTTCCTATGAACTTAGTGGAATTAAGAGTAATTCCCGCCATGCCCCAAGTTAAATCCCCCCCAAGTCATTGCTCGTAATCACCATAATCACCCACTATTCTTTTGTAATTTTCGTTCACAATTCTACTACAACTTCATCAGCCAATTGCCAACCACATTTCTTTCAGGTTAGCTGCGTATCTGTTTGGTTTGGGTTGTCCATCGTCTCATCCCATATTCGTTCCAACATGAACTTGCTACTGACACAAATTATTGCACAATTTGCCTATTAAATCTGCCACTGTCAATGCAGCTTTCAGCCCTTACTGACATCATCTAGATAACCTACTCATGTCGTGCACCTTGTACACATTTGACCCCTAAAAGTAGAGAGGATATTGGAAACAAAAAAAAACCAAAGTTGGCGAAGCTCTAAAAAACCTTATGAAATTCTAAATATAAAAGGATTGATTGGATGGTTGAGGGGTTATATTTCTTCTTTATTATGTTAGAGTTTACCAGTCAGGTTTTGAAAGTAAAATTCTCACAAATTTTATAATTTTGATATAAATATCTCATTTAGGATTATCATAGAAAGACCAACTTAGTTTCACCGTGCAATTGACACTAAAATTAAGAATGGATCGAATATATAAAGGGTGTGGTCATTTGACTCTGTTAAAATGTTAAAAGGTATATATATAGTTAAAATTGGGTTAGGAAATAAATTTTTACATTTGACTCTGTTAAAATGTTAAAAGGTATATATATAGTTAAAATTGGGTTAGGAAATAAATTTTTACACTATTTTCATTTATAAAAGAGCGCAAGTTTGCATATATTTACTATGTTAAAACTATTATAAAACAAATAAGTCAGGTTATTTGAGTACTTTCAATCAAAAGATTTCACCATATTTATGAAAACAAAACTCTTATATTATTTTATTTTTAGCTTTGTATTTATCCGCAAAGAAATAAATTAAAAAATTTCAAATTTCTCCCCAAATTTTAAAAGATTCGCTAAAAATAAGTTAGGTTTTTGTAAAGTGAATTGTGAAGGAGGAAATATATGTCAAAGAGTAATTTGAACTTTTGTGTTCTCTTTGATCAAAAGGGGTGTGTTAACTCTTAGAAAACAAAAGAAAAAAGAAAATAGAATGGCAAACTATTAAGCTAATCCATTGATTATTATTTGATATTATAACTATTTCCATGACATGGATCATGTTTTTAATTTAACAATAACATGGGCATGGTTTAAAAATAAAAGTCATGATATTTTCTTTTTTTGCACAATAATATTTACCCAAAAATTGATGAACAAGAAATGCACCTTTTATTTAAAAAAATAAAATGATGGATCCAAATTTGAGAATTTATACTCATTAGGAATACAAAACTGAAAAAAATGAATGATTATGCTTATTTTTAAATGTCCAGGCTTCAAATTAATGAAAATCTGCTAAATTGCTAATCCATAAATCATCGAACCATGTGCCTATATTTAGTAATACAGCTCAAATATGAGATTATTTTCACTTAGTTTTTTAGTCCCCGACCTTGATTTTTATTGTAATTTAATCTTTAATGTTTAAAAATATATAATTTATTCTTTAAATTAACTATTGTATTGTTAGAATAAAATGTTTTAGTTTTTCTCTATATAAAAATTAAAATAACAATTCAAAGAGAGAAATTTGAATTGTTATAGGACACTTTTGGAACTTACAAGAGCCGACATGTTTTAATAAAAAAAGATTGATAATATTCTAAGGACTGATTTATCAATATTTCAAACATAAAAGATTAAATTATAATAACTTTTTTTTTCAAGGATATAGCAATCTTCTATATCACGTCTCTTATCTTTATAAAACAGATAATACCTTTTCAATTTACATGTATTTGGCGGAGACTTCATGGGTGAAGGATACCCGATAATTCTTTGCCTTGTATGACCATTAAGACTTCGGTGAGGGAGGTGTTTAGAGGATAAGCATGTACTTCATGATAACTTGAAAGTTCACTGGTTGGTTTCCTTTAATCCTTCCTAAAGTTATTGTCTCTTTTAAAAGAATAGTCTCACTTGGATGATCATCCTCGTATTACGAACCTTTCTTTTTATTTGTCTCCAGTAAAACGGGAAGGACCATGGTGTAGTGTACTGACCTCTTCAACCCGTATGTGGTGTTTCATAGTTCTTTTTACTATCAATAATCTTTTATCCAGTAGAGTGTATAACTCTCTCCATAAAATTTTCTCATTTGCTCCGCTGATGAGGGCTCTCAAAGTTGTCGGTTCCATCGAGTCTTCAACTTTAAGCATTTCTTCATCGAATCATTTAAGATATGCCTTGGTAGATTCATTCTCTACTTGGATGATTCCAAAGAGTTTAGTCGAATTTTTTTTACCGGGATGCTTATGATGAAGCATGCCACCAATTTAGCGTAAAGATCATCAAGGTTGATGATTGAAGCTGGTTCTAGGTTGTTGTACCAGACTCTTACTAAGCCTCTACAAGTTGTAGGAGGATTTTACACCTGGTATTATTGTCCTGAACGACTAGTTCTAGACTATTGTGTTCATTTTGTACATATTCTCTAAGATCTATAAGTCCATAATAATTGTCCATGGCCATTATGGTGGTAAGCTAGTCTCTAGGTATGTGTGTGTTTAAGACCTGCATGAACAGAAGGGAATCTCTTATCTGATAATAAGGTAAACACCTTTATGTATAAGTTCTTCTTCTCTTTTTTTACCATGTCTATCTCTATCAAGTTCAGGGAACTTTATGCCACGTATGTGTGTTGTGTAGAATGATGTGATGGGTGAATTGCCTTATTCTTACGTTGTCCAGATGGAAGCCTAGATAACCAGTCCGTGCCTTAGCGATTTGAGAATATGAATGCTTCTTAGCGTGGTTTGATAACTTTTGAAGTTAAGTGTCTTTTTTAGGATCATCTTGCCCATACTCCTTTAGGTATAGTAGTCGTTTACAGATACTAGTTGGGGCTTTTTGTCGTGGAGGTGAGCGTTGAGATGCGATAATTTGTTAATGAGGAGCTATAAGTTGTGGTGGTGGATTCTCTCTCACTTGGCTTGCCAAAATTGTTTAGGTAAGGAGTTGTATTTATTCCACTAGTTGTTAAAGAATCAGTTGTACGGGAGCTGGGATATTTGTTGTAGTAGGAAGATCCGTAATTCATCCCTTTCCTAATGTGTTTAGATTTCTTGCCATTAATAATAATACTCAAGAAAAAATATTTTTATGGCTTTTTATAGAGTTTTCCATAGATGACGCCACTAATGATGTTAAAAAATTTAAAAACATAAAAATAAAAGATTTTTTTAGTGTTTAAGATAGTAGCTGATTTATATGTTAATTATTTAGATTTCTTCCCAATTTAAACCTCCAAATCCACTAAGTTAGTCTTGGATACCTGTAAGAAAAACAGTCCCAATTAAAGGAACTTTTTATTCTCTGATAGTAAAGTCAATATCTTATCAAATATCAAGGTTGTATAAAGTTTAAAATTGTGAATTCTTTTTTATAAAGCTCTTATAGTATATTTATAGCCCATAAAATGAGGGTTTGTAAGGTAATTACCTTAAAGCATTAAGAGAAATAAATATCTCATACCTGATAAGAATATAATGGGTTCATAAAGGACTTTGATACACTTAAAAAGATATAGAAAGATTAGAGTTTAAGATGTCAATTAATTGATAATGAGACTAAAGTTCTTTTATGAGGTTTGACCTAAAAAGGTTGGTTATTATCTTGGACTTGGCTTACTATCGAGTCCAAGCGTATTGGGCCTAACATACGTGTGGATCCATACCACCTTGAACTTACATGATCTTATTATGTTGAGTAGTAAAATTTTATGCATGGATGCTTAGTTGTTATTATGTGTGATTATGGAACTCATAGATAAATAGAAATGGTTGATGTAATTTGTAAAGTTATGCTAGAATATTGTCTGATTTAAAATTTTTCTATGAGAAGAATTTTTAAGTAAATTATTGGATGATGAAGTATTAAAGCATGAGATCTTTTAAGTGAAACAAGATAGGGTGGAGACTCCAGACAATAGTAGGGAGCTACTAGTCAAGCATCGCTAATAGTTGGGTGCCCGACATCTTGAATCTTTATAGAGAAATTGATTGAATGCATGTGTTAATTTTAATTAGAAATTTTATAATTCATATTTTAATGTTAGTCGATGAACTAGTGTTCAATAATTGGACAGATAAACAAGTGCTTGGTGATTGTGTGGATAAATGAGTGCCTGATATTTGGATGAATGAGTTAGTGTCCCAAATAAGGGAGTAGTACCCTAGTGAAATAGCTAAGATTGAAATTAATTGGATGAATATAAATATATAAGATATTAATGATTCATCACAAAATATATAAGAGAAATATTTTTATACAGGTGTAGTGAAATGATGTATTACATTTATCAATAATTGTGTTGATAAAATATTAATCTTATTTTAAGATCCCTCGCAACAACATAGTAAATCGTACTTGAATATATAACACTTTTTATATCTTTATGTTAATACTATGTAATTAACGTGAATGTCATTCTTAATAATATCTTTGTGTTAAATTAAGTATTTGCATTCTATCATGTTTGTTCATATGATTAAAAATGTTAGAAATATAAAAAAAAACTCTTAATTTTCATATTTAACTGAGAAATTACCCAGATAACATAATAGGGGTGTTACAATAACTATAAAGAGATATGATCCAATATAACTGCAATGTTATAGTTGTAAGTGTTTGAATTGTTCAAGTAAAGTACAAAACCTAATTTAATCATATTAGAATATAGAAATATTCTAATGTTACATGAAATACAATATAAAAATATTTAGCCTATCAATCCTTCTATAGATACATATCTAATTAAATACTTGATTATCATAATTAAGAGTTGAGATGCATACTTAAAAAGAAGGTAATTATAGTAAACATTCTTGATGAAAAAAAAAGGTAATCTATGTTTTTACCATTTTATTCATTAAGTGCTAACAGAAACTAATGAAAAGCTTATATTTTTTTAATTTTCTTTTATACTTTTCTCCATCTCAAAACATAAAAAAATAAAATATTATTAAGAGATATGTCATCAAATGCTGTTAGTTATTTTGTTATGCTGATTTATAAAGTCATTTATGCTCTCTTTATATGAATTCATTTAGAGATACTTGATATGTCTAAAAAGACTATAAAACATAGTTATTATATGTGAAATGATGACTAATCTAAAAAATAGCATAAATGATTAAGTCATCATATTAACTTGTGAATTTTAAGTTAATTTAGGTAAATTGTTTGTATTAAAATATTAACATTTTTTTTTGTGGCTACTTACTAGTGGGGCTTGGCAAGGTCATTTAAATTATTAAAAACTTGACGACACAATATCTTGCATAATTCAACTAAAAACCTTAGCTAGTTTAATTTTCAAGTTTGGTAAATGACACAATTAAAAAATTAATGTCTTATCCTAAGTACAGGAACGTCGAAGTAATAAATAACCTAGCAAGACCAGGGTTGAATCACAAGGAGGTGAACTATATAAAATTACAAACAATAAATGAAGAATTGAAGAGAGCTTTTAAGATGAGATATTGTTGTAAGGATTAAACAAAGATAAAACAATTATCAAGGTTATAGGATCCACTAATAGTATTTCAAATATATATAGTATCAATTCTTTTTATTATTCAACTAGAAACTACATATAAAGTAGGTTTCAATTGGATTATAAATTGTTAACATGATTATATTAGTTATTTTATTCGAATAACACTGATACTTGTAAATGTTGTCAAGTATTCATGATGTTAATCTATGTTAACAACAAATTAAGTTTTTTTCATTACATAAGCGTTAGTTAATATTGTAGGCTATGAAAGGATCAAGCATTTATTATACCAAGGGATATACAACATAAATATATTAACCATTTAACAAGCAAAGTTTTAAGAGTGAATAAGATGACAAATACAAAACATGTTAGTATCAAACATTAAAGTCCATGTTGAGTTTACACTATACTTATTCTTACACCATTATTATAATCTTTTCACCTTGACATGATAAACTTAAATAAACATAATAAAAGAGAGAAACATAAATAAATAAGATAAAAACATAGTTGTGATGAAAAACATAAACAAGAGATTAATAAAAGCAAAACTTAAATATTATAAAAATACAAAGAAAGTAAGTAAGAATATGATCTTGCTTTGAAAATCAAGATGCCTAAATGCATGATAAATACTGATTGATACTTAAAAGTGTATTTTTATGAAAGTTTTATATCATCATTTTGCACTTGAAGTATCAATAACTCCTTAACTAAAGCATATTTTATAATACTATATCTAATAATATAAGATACCTTTAATTTATGGTAAATGTTCATTTTAAATACAGGCCTATCACATAAATAAAAGGATTGATTGATGAATTTAAGAACTAAAATTGAAAGGATAAAGAGATGGCCAAACTTAGAAAAGAGATGTTGGTGCAATCTAAACCGAAACACTGTTCGGTAATTGGGTCATATCTGGAGCTATAGATCTCAGATTTAGGTCTACTTTATATATATGAAAAGGTAAGACATAGGCCTACAACTTTCATATAGAGCCCAAGATCTAAAAAGGTCATTTTCAAGTCCAAATTGTTGCAACAACAAAGAAGCCTGAATCTGTCTTGCAGCCCAAGCACTGTTCAGTATTTTGGCCATATTTGGAGTTATAGATATCAAAATAAGCTGAATTTTTTACATAAGAAAGTTGAGACAATTTTCTACAACTTTCATGTTTTTAAATGGCTCTAATTTTGTCGTTATTAATGATGTTTTGGGTAGACAAGAGAAGATAAGGATTGTCACCAAGTCAAGAGTTGGCCACCGAGTCATCAATTAGTCATCAAATCAATAGTTTCTAATTTTGGCCTATAAAAGGAGACATTTGCCATGCATTTAGGATCTTGGTGTCCAGATCAAGATCATGCTCCTGCTTTGTCTCTTTGTATTCTTTGTAATGTTTATGCTTTGTTTTCATTAATATCAAGTTTATGCCTTTCATTTCCTTTCCTTTACTTAGTTAACTTTTATCTTATTTATGTTCTTATTTTGTTTATCTATTTTTTTTTCATTATGTCTAGCTAAGTTTATTATGTCAAAGTGAAAGGGTTACACTAATGGTGTAAGAATAAGTATAGTATAAACTAAATA
>SRLM01001712.1:0-11360 GCA_015708895.1 Populus ilicifolia | reverse complement strand
TTTAATCCTTACTTTAATATTTCATCTCAAAGTTCTCATCTTTCTCTTTTTCTTTATTATTGTTGTTACTATTATTATTATTATTATTGTTGTTGTTGTTGTTGTTGTTGTTGTTGTTGTTGTTGTTGTATTGTTGTTATTTATAATTTGTACAATAACCTCCCTGTGGTTTGACCCCGGTCTTGCCGGGTTATTTATTACTTTGACACTCCTGCACTTAGGAGAAGACATCAATCTTTTCGTCGTGTCAGATGTTATTAATGATGTGCTGGGCAAACAAAAGAAGATAAGGATTGTCACCAAATCAAGAGTTGACCACCCACTCATCAATTAGTTATCAAATCAATAGTTCCCAATTTTGGCCTATAAAAAGAGGTATTTGTTATGCATTTAGGCTTCTTGATCTCCAGATCAATATCATGCTCTTGTTTTTCTCTTTGTATTTTTGTAATGCTTAAGTTTTGCTTTCATTAATATCAAGTTTATGCCTTTCATTTCCTTTCCTTTACTTAGTTAACTTTTATCTTATTTATGTTCTTATTTTATTTATTTATTTATTTTTCTTTCATTATGTTTAATTAAGTTTATTATGTCTATGTGAAAAGGTTACACTAATGGTGTAAGAATAAGTATAGTGTAAATTTAACATGGACTTTAATGTTTGATACTAACATGTTTTGTATTTGTTATTTTGTTTACTCTTAGTACTTTGCTTGTTAAATGACTAATCTAGATTTATATTGTATAACACTTGGTACAACAAATGCTTGATACTTTTATAACCTATAATGTATGGTATAACCAACACTTGAGCTATGAAAGGAACCTGATATGTTGTTAACATAAGTTATGATCATGAATATCTGATAATATTTACAAGTATTAACATTATTCGAATAAGATCACTAATGTAATCATGTAAATAATTTATAATCTGATTAGAACCTTCTTTATATGTGGTTTTCTATTGAGTAACAAGAGTTTATACTATACTTTTTGACATACCATTAATGAATTCTCTAACCTTGATATTTGTTGTTATCATTGTTTAATCTTTACATTAATCTTCCATCTCAAATTTCTCATGAACTTCTTCTTCTTTTTCTTTTTCTTTACTACTACTACTACTACTACTACTACTATTAGTGTCATTGTCGTCGTTGTTGTTGTTGTTGTTACTCTTGTTGTTGCTTATAATTATTGTTCATAATTTATATAATTAACCTCTTTGTGGTTCAATCCTAGTTTTGTCGGCTTATTTGTTACTTCGACACTCCTACACTTGGGAGAATATATGAATCTTTTGGTTGTGTTAAAAACCAACCTAATTGAGGGTTAAAAGAATAGAAATCATTATCATAAGAGTTAAAACTGAAAGGACTTTATTTTCATACAATTGACTTATTTATATGATATAATTATTATGAAACCATATATAAAGAAGGTTCCAATCAGATTATAAATTGTTAATATGATTACATTAGTTATCTTAATTAAATAATACTAATACTTGTAAATGTTGTTAGACATTCATGATTATAACTTATGTTAACAACAAATCTAGTCCCTTTCATAGCTCATGTGTCGGTTATACCATACAGTATAAGTTATGAAAGTGTCAAGTATTTGTTGTTCCAAGTGTTATACAATATAAATCTAGATTAACCATTTAACAATTAAAGTATTAAAAGTAAATAAAATAACAAATACAAAACATGTTAGTAACAAACATTAAGGTCCATGTTGAGTTTGCATTATACTTATTCTTACACCATTAGTGTAACCTTTTCACCTTGACATAATAAACTTAATTAAACATATGAAAGAAAGAAAAATAAATAAACAAAATAAGAACATAAATAAGATAAAAGTTAACTAAGTAAAAGAAAGGAAATGAAAGGCATAAATTTGATATTAATGAAAGCAAAACATAAGCAATATAAAGAGAGAAAGAAACAACATGATTTGATCTGGAAACCAATATGCCTACATGCATGGAAAATGTCTCTTTTTATAGGCTAAAGTTGGAAACTATTGCTTTGATGATTAATTGATAAGTGAGTGGTCAACTCTTGACTTGGTGACAATCCTTATTTTCAATTATCTACCCAAAATATCATTGACAACATCATAACTGCAACCAATTGAAAATAAAAGTTATATGAAATTTTCTTAGCTTTCCAGGAAAATAAATTGAGGTCATTTGGACTTCTACAACTCTAGATATGGGTCAAATACTAAATAGTGTTCGGGCTACAGGATAGATTCAGACTTTTTCTTTGTTACTATAATTTGGACTTCAAAATGACATTTTTAAATCTTGTTCTCCATGAAAATTATAGGTCTATATCTTACCTTTCTATCTATATAAAATAAACCTAATCCGAAATCTATAGCTCCAAATATGACTTAATTACTAAACAGTGTTTCGATTTGAACTGGACCAACATTTCTTTTCTAAGTTTGGCCATCTCTTTGTCCTTTCAATTTTAGTTCTTAAACTCATCAATCAATACTTTCAGTTATGTGATAAACCTGCAATTAAAATAAATATTTACCACAAATTAAAGATATCCTATATTATTATATATGTTATTATAAAACATATTTTAGTTAAGGAGTTATTAATACTTCAAGTGCAAAATAATAATATAAAACCTTGATAAAAATGTACTTTTAAATACTAATAAACTATGATGAAATATGAATCATTATAATTATAACCACTATATAATTTTATTTGTAAAGAATTTTTATCCAAATAACTTTATCTTTATTTTAAAACTTATTAATCAAATGTGAATGAATATTAATGGTAAAAATTTATATATTAATAAAAAATATATTTTACATGAATGAAGTCAATATTATATGTAACCAACAATTAATTACAAGACATATTCATTAACACCACATCCACAATCATTCCTGTAAGAATCATATGTTATAACATTTACTTTAGGGAATGACTATGAAGTATTTGGTTATAATTGATGAGTTTTTATTTTATTTTATCTAAAGTCATTATTATGTTAAAAAATATGAATATATGATATCGATTAAGAATATTTCATAAAAACATGCTCACAATATTATTATTACAAGAGCATATTATAAGTATGAAAAGTAAAGCAAGTTTTCTTTAACATCTTTTTTTCAACAATATTTTATTTATGTGATTTTAATTGTGAAGAATTCTCAATATTATAAAGCTAAACTTACTTATAGTTTTATAATCGTAGATTAATCTATTCATAACAAGTTTTTGAAGGAATGAATTATTGTCTTATGGTAGTCATAACTTTCTTTTAGATTTTGCAAAAGGAAATGGATTTTTGGAATTATTATAAAGTATTCAGTTTTCATCTTTTATGAAAATGGTAATGATGGAATATCATTGCTTTCTTGAAAAGGAGCTTCATTTTCTTCTTTAAAATTATACATGTATTAATTTATATATTCTCATCTATCCTAATACATTTTTATTATTAACATCAGAAGTCAAAAAGGAAAAATCATTATAAGATATAATACCAAATACATCTAAATTGTATAAATATTCTTTATAAATAAAACTTTTTTGTGAAATTAAGATAATACAATATATATTTGTCTTTTTAAAGTGAGAAAATAAGTCATATAAATCATATAAAATTTTCAAGAGAGTTGTCCAGGAGACTAAAAAAGCATAAGATTTTGTCTTTTTCAAGAGAAAAAAAGAACTCATAAGAATTTGTAATCTTTAGATGACTAACATCATAGCTTGTTCTAAGATATTTTTCAAATTTTGTTACCTTTTAAAAGGTTACTTATCTTTCAAAGTTATATTGTCATAGATGCTTTATGCTTTTATCTTATGAATAATAGTAAAATTTGGATTTATTATTGATGAAATTTCATACTTTGATCTTATTGACTATTTTAATATTGTGATATAAAATCAAAATGAATATGATATAAAATTTAAATGAAGAACTATAAAGCAAATAAAAAAATAATTTTTTTTTGGAGAACATTGAAATGACCTCTAAAAGGTCAAAAAATACATGAATAATATCAATTATGGGACATAAATAAATAAAATAAAAGATGATGAAGATCCAATTAATAATATATTAGATCATTTACTCATGCTATATTGTGAGTTTGATCAAATTTATTAGTGTAAAAAAAAAATATCCTAGCATTGCTAATTTATTTTCTAGTATAAAAGAATTTAAATCATATGAGAGTTGATCTAATATAATATAATAACATTAGTTAACCCAAAAACAATCTGAATGGTGAATAAAAATATAATTTGACTAAACACAATTCAAAATAACATTTTTTTTCCAAAACCAAGACGACAATATATTATATTAACTCGTGCCAACCTGAGCACTACTAGAAATTCACTAAATAGCAATGGATTTACCAACGGAATAATTATGTCGGTAATTTGAGGTTAAATTACCGATGGTTATATTCCGTCTGTAATTCGGTCGGAAATCACCTATGAAAATTTTTAATTGGTAGTTACCGATTGAATTATGGACGGAAATGTCACTGTCATAAAAAAGAAATGGGTCGCTGACATGGAGGTTTTAGTAGGTTATTTTTTCAGACAAAATCACCAACAGATTTAAAAAGATAGGTTGTACAGTGACCGCCATTTATATTGCCGATGGATTTACCGATGGATTTGAAATGACAGATCCATACGATGACGTGTCGATTGTACCGTTAAAATTATTGATGGTTTTACCGATGGAAAATCTATTGGTGAAACCGTTGGGAAAAGTTAATATATGTTCACCTACCGACCCTTTCCTCCCCTATTTCTCCTTCTTCTTCCTAATCCCAACTCTCCCCAACTGCAACCGGCCCCCTATTCTCCCAAACAAAAATCTCTCTTATATCAACAAATCAAGTTATATTTCTTGAAGTTTTTTGGTCACAGCGTCCGTGTTCTGATTTATCGATGGATTTTATGAATTTTTATAAGTAATTGTTTCTTTTTAAATCTTGACATTTAATTAAATGTCAATTTTATTGTTTTTTTAGTATATGTATTTTATTAGTAAATGTACATGTTTTATTATTATTTTTCAAACAAACTTGTAGTATATGAATGTATAATTCTATACCTGTTATGGTTTGTTTTAGATTTTGTAAGATTGTATTTGTTTGTAAATTGTTAAAACTTTATGGAACTACGGAAGTACATGTGGTGTTTTGAAATAATTAATAGCTTACTTATTGGGTTCGTTTAAAGTTTTGTCAATGGTATTGTGGAGTGGTAATTTCTCTCTAAATTTATATATTTTAATTTGTATGGACTTTGATAAATGATAATGAATTTTTAATATTTATGAGAAGTTGTGATTGGTTTGTGGGGTAATCTTGAGGTAAAGTAATATTTTTGCAAGTTTATTTACATAACTTAGTTAATTAATACATTATGTCATCATAATTTTATAGAGGTTCGATATAAATCATGGATGATTATTCATAGATATATCGAGATTCACCCCAAGGATTATGGAGGATGGATTATTGTAACGGAGTTCAGGGTTTTATTAATTTTGCAACATCTATTCCTAAAAATTTTACTAGAGGCAGTATTAGGTGTCTATACAGGAAACGTCAAAATAAAAAGTATCTGCATCTAGATGTTGTAATGATGCATCTTCTACATAAAAGGTTTATGAAGAATTACCAGTGTTGGTATGCACATGGAGAATTATATGTTAATGAGAGGAGAATGGAAGAAACGATGATTAGGTCTACTTTTAGTGCTAGCAACGAGAATGACAACACTAATTCTTAAAGAAACATGGTTATAAATGCAATGAGAATGAATCAAGGTAATGTCAGTTAATGTCCAATCATAAAAGAAGAAGTTAATGTAGATGTAGCTAGGTTTTTTGATTTGTTGAAAGATTTTGACGAACCATTATGGGGTGGCTACATGAACCACAGTAAATTATCGGTCGTAGCACAGATGTTCACCATCAAGTTAGAGCACGAGTTGAGTGAGGCCAGGTATGACAAGATTATTGAATGGGCAAGAAACATTTTACCTAAAGAGAATAGGCTGAAAGAGAACTTTTATGTCGTGAAGTCCATGATAAAACCCCTCGGTTTAGGATACTAGAAAATTGACATGTGCCCTAACTTCTGCATGTTATACTACCTTGAAAATGTTGAGATGATCGAGTGTATGACATGCGGGCATTCCGTTACAAACCTAGAACTGGTAGGGGAAAAAATCTAGTGGCATTTAAAAAACTCAAATACTTCCCGATCACATTTAGATTGTAGAGGTTATTCATGTCATCAAGGACTGTTGAGCATATAACATGGCACCAAGCACACCATGTAGTTGATGAAGTGATGGTTCATCCTTCTGACAGCGAAGCATGAAAATGTTTTAATAATGTTCATCCTCACTTTCCAGTTGAATTAAGGAATGCGTTTCTTGGGTTATGTACAGACGGATTCAACCCATTTGAGTCATTTGTTGCTCCTTATTCTTGTTGGTTGGTCATACTCACAATTTATAACTAGCCATTGAGAATGTGTATAAGGCTAGAGTTCATGTTTCTATCTACTGTCATACCAAGTCCAAGCAGCTCAGGACGGAATATAGATGTTTGTGTTCGACCATTGATTGATGAGTTGGTGCAGTTGTGGTCCTCCGGAGCTTTGACTTATGATATATCTAGGAAATAAAATTTTCTTATGAGGGCGGTTTTGATGTGGACTATCAATGATTTTCCAGCTTATGGAATGCTTTCTGGTTGGAGTACATATGGGAAACTCACATGTCCATACTACATTAAAAACAATAAGGCATTCACACTAGCAAATAGAGGAAAAGCTTCTTTTTTTGACTGTCACCGTCACTTCATACCACTTAATCATAGGTATAGAAAGAACATGAAAGATTTTTTTATTGGCAAAGTTGAAAAAGATGTTGCATCCCTGTGTCTTTTTGGTGAAGAATTGTATGATGTTGTCTTAGAGTATGGTGACATTGTGTTTGCCTTCAATCAAGTAAGCAAAAGTTTCCTGGTTTTGGTTTGACCCATAATTAGGTAAAGCGAAGTATATTTTGAGAGCTTCCTTATTAGAAGATCAATTTGCTTCGTCATAACCTTGACATCATGCACATCAAAAAGAACATGTTTGAGAACATTTTCAACACCGTCATGGATGTGAAGGGGAAGACAAAGGACAACATCAAGGCTAGATTGGATATAGCTTTATATTGTAACTATAAAAATATGAAGTTGGTTTATGATGAGTAACGGGTCGCAAAACTAAGAGCAAGCTTCATGTTAGAGAAAAACGCACAACTGCTAGTCTATAAATGGCTTAAGAGTCTGTGTTTTCTGGATGGACATGCATCGAACATATCACGATTGGTTAATGTAGAGGACTGCAAATTGTATGGAATGAAGAGTCATGACTGCCACGTGTTTATACAAACACTCATCCCATTAGCTTTTCGTGATTTGTTGCCGAAAGGAATATGGGTTGCACTTACAGAGACCAATCATTTCTTTAGAGATATATGCTCCAACAAGTTGAATGTTGATCACATTGAGAGGCTTCAAACGAATATTGTTGAAACACTATGCAAACTTGAGATGATATTCCCTCCATCATTTTTTGACTCAATAGAGCATCTCCCTATACATCTACCGTTCAAGGTAAAGCTGGAGGACTAGTCCAATATAGATGGATGTACCCATTCGAACGGTTAGATATTACAATTGCAATGTAATTCATATATAAAAGTATTTTATATGTTTTTCTCAATTAAAAATACTTGATTAATATTTCAATGCAGGTACTCGTTTAATCTAAAAAAAAGGGTTAAGAACAAGGTGCATGTTGAGGCTTCAATATGTAAGGCTTATGTTATTAAGGAGATCTCAACATTTATCTTGTACTATTTCGAACCTCATCTAAGAACAAGAATCAATCTTGTACCCCAGTATGATGATGGCAATGAAGTGCCTTCAAGTGGGAACTTGTCAATATTCTCCAATATTAGACGACCTATGCCTAAAAATGCTGTAAGAGGAAGATATTTGTTGGAAATAGAGTTCAAACAAGCACACAACTATGTTCTATTTAATTGTGATGAGCTGAGACCTTTTATTCAGTAAGTTTATACTAATTAAACTTTATTAGTAATATACTATTAATTATATATTGTAATATCATACACTCATTATTACTTGCAGGCAACATCGACAATATTTGCTCTCCAATAACTCACAGTTGATCTAATCCCAGATCTTTCAATTACAAGATGAGCAGTTTGCCACGTGGTTCAGAACACATGTAAGCACTATCATAAACTCATTCTAACTTGCAAAATTATTGTATGTATGCATGTCATTACGAGATTTTCATTTATTTACTGTTTATTGATATACATTACATACAAGGTTTATCAAATGGAAAGGAGTGCACCTAAGTCATTATCTTTAGTAAGCCTAGGGCCTAAAAGAAAATGTAAGTGCTACAATGGGTATTTTATCAATGGATATGTTTTCCATACTAAAGAATACGGGCAAGAAAGAAAGACATACAATAACGATGTTTGTGTTAAGGGATTCACTAGTAGTGAGTTAGAAGTTGACTATTATGGTAGATTAGAAGAGGTCGTCAAATTGCAATATCATAATGAGTAGAATAGGGTGCTTTTATTCAAATGCTATTGGTATGACACGACTGATAGAGGAATTAGAGTTGATCCGCACTATAGTCTGGTCAAAATCAACTCAAAAGCTAGACTCTACAACATAAACGATATCTTTGTTCTCGCAAAGCAATGTCAACAAGTTTATTACACATACACCCCTTCATTTAGAAAGGATCAATCAAGAGTGGATTGGTTGTCCTTTTTAAAAACAAAACCCGGGGGTCATGTCGAGGTTGTTCAGGATGAGAATGAAGATACAAGTGTGCAAGATGAAGTCTTTCAAGTTAGTGAGATGGTTGAACCATATTGAGTTGCTCCTTCAATTGAATTGGAAGAAAAATCAAATTTTCATGTTTTCGATGATAGTCTTGTTGATGTTGACGTAGAGGAGTTGAATTTTGTTTTAAGCTCTAGCAGATAAGCAACTATCGATGAAGAAGATGATATTCACATTGAAGATTGCAATGAAGGTGATGACAATTCAATTGATGACGATGAAGAAGAAAACTCTGACTAATTACCAAAATGCAACCCCATGTAAAACCTATTTTGTCATGTAATTTAGATTATGGATGATATATTTTGAAAAAATATTTATTACTTGAAATAATTAGTTGAAATGTCACAATTATGAAATAATTATTGATCATGAATAATATATTTTGTAACATGAAATAATTACTCCAAATTCCACCACACCACCAAAATAAAACCCCATGTAAAACCTATTTTGTCATGTAATATAGATTATGGATGATATATTTTGAAAAAATATTTATTACTTGAAATAATTAGTTGAAATGTCACAATTATGAAATAATTATTGATCATGAATAATATATTTTGTAACATGAAATAATTACTCCAAATGCCACCATATCACCGACGGTGACATCGATGGCCCCAAGGCCATTGACATTTCACAGAGAATTCGAAAATAATTACTCTAAAAGCCACCACATCACCGACGACCCCAAGGTCGTCGACATTTCATAGAGAGTTCAAAAATAATTACTCTAAATGTCACCACATCACAAACAGTCACACCGACAGCCTTAGGGCCGTCGGCATTTCATAGAGAGTTCAAAAATAATTACTCCAAATGCCACCACATCACCGACGGCCACATCAACAGAATTGAGTCTGTTGGAAATGCGGCGGTGGATCAATTTTACCGACAAACTGTGCTCATTTCAAAGCGTTATGCATTAAATGCATCTCTGACCGTGTCATATTATCAATGGATTTATTGACGAACCATGAAAAATATGGAGGGATATTAAAAAATTTGGTGTGAAATTCAAAATTTACCAATGGATTTTTACACCTTACCAATGGAATAAATTAAAATTAATAATTAATTTTTTATCCGCCAGTTAGTCCGTCGGTAAAATTAGCTTATAACCGTTGGTAAGTCCATCAAGAATCCGTTGGTAAAACTACCATATAAATGCCCCGACCGCCTCTTTAATTCATTTTCTCTCTTCCAAAGTTCTTCACCTTTCTTTTCCTCTCCGTTCTAATCTCCCTTCTTCACTGGCAATATCAAGCTTTTTTTTTTTGGTGAATCTCCATCAATTCAAAAGGTTAGTGTTTCTTCTTTTTCATTTTACTTTAATGGTTTTTGCTATTTTTTTGTTATGTTTTTTTGTTTTGGTGTATTTTTTGTAATGTAGATAAAATGCATAGTTTTTGTTTGCATAATTCATTGCTAAAGTCTATAGTTTTTTTTAATTTATTGAATTTTTTTTCTTTTGGCATAATTATTATTAGTTAATTTTTTGAATATTTATTATTAATTTTGAATTTATCTTAGGATTAGTAATTTAATATGTTTGAATAATTATTAATTTTACTTTATTATTGCGTGATTTGGGTTTAATTTTTTCCATTTATTTTGATTGTTATTCTAGAATTTTTTTAAAATTTATTGTTTTGTTGTATTGGCATAATTATTGAATAATTTGTGGAATTGTAATTTTTAATGTTGAATTTACCTTAGGATTATGAATTGAATATGTTGGAATAATTAGTATAGATTGGGTAAATTGGTTGTGGCTATTGTTAATATGTATAGGTTTGTGGATTTTGTAAGTAGTTAGTATAAGGGAGGCGCTGTAATTTTTTTTTTAATATTTAAATTTAATTATATAATTATTTGTATAAAATTATGTAGATGCATAAATCGAAAACCAGAGTTGATCACTCACATAAGGTTGTAGCTAGTTCGTCTAGCAGCGATGATGCCTCTTAAAAAGAGGCACTTACACCACCTGCATCATCAACTGATGTTGCCTCTTTCAGCACTACTTCATAGCACAGAGGCGGCGTGCCTTCATAGTAAAATCAATTTACCCCCCAGTACGAGGCTTAGTGGAAGAATGACCCTTCAATGTAAGTTTGTTAAGGTTTTAGTTTTTTCTTTTTTATATTACAACATAATTTATTGACACGACAAAGAGATTGATGTCTTCTCCCAAGTGCAGGAGTGTCGAAGTAATAAATAACCCGGCAAGACCGGGGTCGAACCACAGGGAGGTTATTGTACAAATTATAAATAACAACAATTCCACAACAACAATAATAACAATAACAACAACAACAATAATAATATTAGTACTAGTAGTGGTAGTAGTAGTAGTAATAATAACAACAA
>SRLM01001711.1:123755-153677 GCA_015708895.1 Populus ilicifolia | reverse complement strand
AAAAGTTAAATATAAAATAATATAAATCTGAATAAATTTTTAATTTAAATATTTTTTATTTGAGAGAGTATATTAAAGAATAATATAAATTATGTTTTACAATTTTATTTAATAATTTAAATTTTTAAATTGAATTAATACTTTAACCATTATTATTGATTTAATAAGAAGGAATTGATTGGAAGTGGGTTCTCCCAAATGATCTTGTAATTTTGTGGCCTGGTCTTCATTGAGCACTGATAACCAAAAGAAAGACTCCAGTCGAGGAGTGAAAATGGTATTTAACGGTTTGGAACAGTTGGACTGGTAGCTGATGAATGAGAAACTGGCTCCTATTCTGAATAATTCTACCAGTTTCTGTCAAAAATAAAACCTTTGTTGAAAGATTATAACATAAAAAGTAAATCAAAAAACCATATATAGAATATGATAAAATCATAACATTAAATCAAATATGCAAATTTACACAAAAGGATCACGTAATTTTCTCTCCTAGCATTTTATTGAGCACTGATAACCATATGGAAGACTCAATCAACGTACGGAATTGTTGGATTGGTAGTTGATGATTGCAAAAACCGTTTCCATCTTTTGAACCAAACACCTCGTGGTTACAAACCATGCACGTCGATGTAGCCAGAAACTACAAAATTGAGCTGACAAAAGCAGTGTGTGTGTGTGTGTGTGTGTATATATTTTGGAGTCAGTGATCAACATGCAAATGTACGCTTGATTGCATTTATTATCTTGCAGACTTGCTAGATCTAATTAGGTGGGCATTGACCACGTAAGAGGCACTATGGTAGGCTCATTAGGAGTGAGGAAAGGTGCATGGACGGAGGAGGAAGATATGCTTCTAAGGAAGTGCGTTGAGAAACATGGTGAAGGAAGATGGCATGAAGTTCCTTCCAGAGCAGGTAACTAAATGACTTCGTTGATGCTTCCAAATCAATGTGGGTTTCTAGGGACGGGAGAGAGCTATCCTCATCCTCTAGTCCAATGTCTATAGCATCTCCCTGATCATTCTGATCACGAGAGATTTTCTCGTGTTTATATGCTGTATCGAGTATAGTCTCTCGTGTTTGAGAATAGCTACACGAGGCAAATAATACTCAACTAGCTGGACGCTTCGAAAAAGTATTCATTGATTCTTAATTTTCCTTTGCAGGCTTGAATCGATGCAGGAAAAGCTGCAGAATTAGGTGGTTGAATTATCTTAAGCCAAATATCAGGAGAGGACAGTTTTCGGAGGACGAAGTGGACTTGATTATCAGACTACACAAGTTGCTTGGCAACAGGCAAGTGTCTTTCTGTCAGAACTATTGGTTGTGTTGGCTGAGGTCATTTACACTGTATACGGCGTTCACATGTCATAAAATGATGAGCAGATAAAATATTAAAAAATAAAAAAAATACTTCTAACATCAATGAGCAGACTGGTGATTTTGTGCCATAACATTATCAACAAATTAACGTATTAGAAAAAAAAAATTATCAAGAGTTTTACAAATTAATTAACAACTGCATAACTTACACCAACCTAAATATATTAGAGCATTAACGTTATTAAAAAATAAAGTAAAAGTGACTGGTGATTTTGTGCCATAACATTATTAACAAATTAACGTATTTCACCATTAATAGCACTATTTATTGAGTAAATTTCCTTCCTAGGCCCCTCAATTTTTTAATGTAATTTAACTTGGTCATTAAACTTTATTTTCTGTCCGTTTAGTGGAACTTCTTGTTCTCATCAAGTTGCATGTGAGCATGTTTTGGGTTGTTGGAGATTATTAAGGACTTTAATCATAGGTTAATTTCCCACAATTTAATTTCTCATCCTCTTAAAAAATAAGAATAGGAACCAAAATTGACAATGATAAAAAGTAAGAGCCTTTTCCCATGTATATTATTCAATATGCATATAAAATTACAGTCCTAATAGTTTTTTTATTCTATATTTGGTCCCATATATTTTGAATTTTTTATTCGGTATCAATTTTTCTTTTTTCATTTCAGTTACTAAATTAGAGGGAATTTACATTTTAGGAGAAAAACAGTTCTTAAGTTGATAGATTCCAAGTTCTCAGGTGGGTAGATTTCAATCTTAAAAAACTTCAATTTGGATGTATAGATTCATCTTTAAAAAATAAACATAATAAAAATGATTTTTATTTTTAATGATGCTGAAAAAATAGATCAGTTCAACAATTTTTTTATTTGATTTTAAGTTTTTAAGATTAAAATATGTTTTGCTCTAAAACATGTGGCTTCCATGTTTATAGAATGTTGATTTTAAGTTTTTAAGATTAAAATGTGTTTTGCACCTTCATATTTTTTATTAAACAGTCATTTGGTCATATATATGATGTTGAGATTTCTTCTTATCATGAGTTAATGTGTCATTTAATAAAGATATTAAATAAAATATTTGATAAACAATTAAAATAGTTACAAATAAAATATTTTAAAGTGATTAAACAAATGACATTAAAATACCTGTTGAAAAATAAAATATTAATATTTAAAATAATATATGACTGGCCTGTTCTATACCAAGAAGAAATTTAAAATAGGAAAGAATGTTATTATTTAATAATTTAATGTATATTTTACATTTAATTCATGTAGAGTTTATATAACCATATAATAAAACATATAATATGACTAGAATACAATTAATTGCAGAAAAATAATGCTTGATCATCTCCTTTGATTGGATGATTGAAATAATTTAATGATTATATTGAGTTGTTTAATTTCTATCTCTTTCTTTTTATTGATTAAGAATATTCACCTTGATTATTTCTTTAAGAACTTATAAGTTAATTTTAATTAATTTATCGGGGAAGGATGATATTGAAAGGCAATGGACTAAAATAAAAAATATTGAGAAAATTGATGGCTTTTTTTAACTTTGTTTATGTCCACAATGAAAGTATTTTTTTTTTTGCTCTTAGAAAACAAAACTATAAAATATGTTATTAAAGGTGATTTAATAATTTCACATAGATATATTTATCATTTTCAATTTTAAAAAGAGTAATGAAGTATTTTTATTTTTTAAATTCACAATAAAATAATCATTATACTCTCAAAATTTTACAAGGCTTACATACAAGGTTTGTTTTTGTTCTTTTAATTTTTCAAAGCAATAAAATAACGTACATGCCATTAAAAGTGGAAACTTATATGGCTTATGTCCAAAGGCTATGTTGTCTTTTCACTTGAGTTTTTATTTTTTATGTTACTATTAGGTTGGGTTCAAGACAATTTTGTAATTAGATTTAGATAAATATTATTAAAAAAATTGCCGACTGCAATTCACATGTTAGCAAATGTACGTCCCTCACTCCCTTTGGGAGACCTGTACAAGTTCGTCAACCGGCCAGGCACCGCCTTTCATAGCAGGGTTGGATTCGTTTCACTATCCTCTCAATGAGGAGGCGACGAATATGATCAATTTAGAACTATTAACCCTTTTTTTTCTTCCTTTTTCTCTCCCATTTTTATTTTTATTTTCTACATCTTTAAATTACTTAAGCAGCCATTTAATTTCTTATTTCTTCGGGTGTAATCCATGTTTTTTAATTACTATTTGTTGGATTTTGATTAATTTATAAATTTGAGATTTTTTTAATTTTGTCCCTTTAATTTTTTTATATGTTAAATACAATCTATATTCTTTTTATTACTATTTGTTTTGTTTGAGATAAGTTTTAAATTTGATTTTTTTATATAATTTCATCCTTATTTTTTTCATATTAAATTTGATTCTTATTCTTTTCATTGCTATTTTTTTACTTTGATAAATTTTATAAATTAATTTTTTTCTAATTTTATTTTTCATCAGTAAATTATTTTATAAATAAGTGTTTTTATAGAGCTTCTTTCTAGGATTTCACGAGTTACGAGTTTAATTTATCTTTAGAAGTTTTGTATTTGTCTTTTTTTTTTTCTTTTTTTTTGAAACTCATATTTTTTTTAGCTTTAAGCTTTTTTTTTGAAACTCATATTTTTTTTAGCTTTAAGCTTTAGAATTTATTCAACTGCACATTGGACTCTATTATTATTATTATTATTTAGTTGGTTTTATTTGTTCTTCTTTGTTGAATCAAGAATGATATTTTTTAAAAAAATTGATATTTTTTTAAATATTAGATTGATTTTTTATTTTAGTTTTATCATTTAACTTTGTGTAGTGTTATCATTTTATTCAATTTGATTTTATTAATAACTAGTTTTTCTGTCTTTTATTAATACGGATAATTGTTTAATTAAATAAATTCATGTAAAATAACTAGTTATAATACTGTTAGACAAGCCTTGATGTCTCCGTAATCGGTCGTGACAAGAGTGACTGAATCACTCTGAATTACTCCCACGCCGCTTCAGTTTTGTTTTCCTGAAACGAAGAAGTAGATGAAGTTTTATGATATAAATTTACATATATCTTAGGGGAGAGATCAAAATCACTTCAAACTCTTGAATATAAAGAGGAAGTTTTTTTAATGTTAAAAATACGAATTACACTGAAATGAAGCCAATTAGGTTATAAGGAGAAGTTTTTTATTCATTCATAGTCATATAAATTAATTTAACATATTGTGTAAAACATAATCGTTTTTTGTTACTCAGGTGGTCATTGATAGCTGGTAGACTTTCAGGAAGAACAGCGAATCATGTAAAGAATTATTGGAACTCAAACCATCGTAAGAAGGTGATTTCTAGCACTGATGAAGTTCAATCAAAACCAGAAGCAAAATCAATCACAAGAGACAACATAATAAAGCCTCAACCTTGGAGGTTCAGAAATTTATTCTGGTTAAGAGGAAAAAGTACTCCACTTATTAATGTTGGCTCTCAATATGGGAACGATCTTTGTAAGCCATGTTATACAACAGTATCGCCACTTTCCGACATTAGTGAAGTTGAAAGTTTATGGTGGGAAAGCTTGTTAGATGACAAAGAAATTAATCTAACGATCAACAACAGTTGTCTGGGTTCTGTTTCAGCAGCAGCAGCAGCTTACCTAGAGTCCAACGAAAGTCGTTTTGTAGATAACAACGCACCAGGAGGGATAAAAACTGGGGATGTGTTCTATGAACAAGGACAAAATTGTTGGAGTGACATTTCTTTGGATGCAGACCTTTGGAATCTAATCAATACAGAACTAGATCAACAACAACCTGAAGGACTTTAGTCTATAATGTTGTAATATTTGGTGCCACATTAATATATTATTCTTCCTTAACCTTGTAGTTTTAGATAAAGTAACTAATAGGATATATTAGTCACTCTCTGTACACTATATTTTTTTATTTTTATCAATTCCAAATGCAAGTAGAGGAGAAAAATAAAAGAGTTTAGGAAAATAACTAATTAGTTCTTTCAGTATAAAAAATAATTAAATAGTTTTTAAAAGGATGCTGATCATGGATAATTCAATAATATTTTATTCTAAAATATTATCTTTTCTAGTTAAATTCTTTAGGAAATTAACTAATTAGTTCTTTAAGTACAAAAAATAATTAAATAGTTTTTAAAATGATGTTGAACATGGATAATTCAATAATATTTTATTCTAAAATGTTATCTTTTCTAGTTAATATTTTTTTGCATTTCCTATTTTTTAAAATGCAATGAAAAAGAACACTATATATTTGAAAAGAAATAAAGTAATAAATACACTGTGGGCCCAGAGAGGATGCGCCACGGATTTTGTCGTTGTCGATCGATTTCTTCTCTTGCTCTTTTCAGTTTGGGGTGCGTTGTTGGGTGGGTTTTTTGGTTATTTCGTGGTGGGCCGAGCTACTAGGGTGGCTTCCCTGCGCCTGGGACCTTCTTAGGTAACAGTGGGGAGAGTGGTTGCGGTGGGGCTGCTTCTTTGGTGGTGGTGGTTGTGACATGTGCTTAAGGTGGTATATTAATAATTATTCATAATTTATTTTTAATATTAAAATGATTTAAAAATACTAAAAAAATTAATTTGATTTTTTTTTCAAATTTTAATAAAAAATAGATTAAAACTCATTCCAAACAACTCGTAAATGCACAAACCTTTGCTGTGGAAGGAAGTCCTTTCTTCGCATTTAAGGGGTTGCATTATCTTTTTAATGGATTTGACACCTTGTTCGTTTGTCAAGAGCTGGTGCAGTTTTAGTAAAACTTAAATACCAATCAATAAAATAAATAAAAAAGTATAGAGGAAGGTCTCCATCATATTACTACATATACTATAATACTAAAAGAGATGGGTTTCACTTTACCCGCTCACAGTACATTATGGATTTATTGCTCAATTTGATTATTTTATTTTATTTTCATTGTTAACCATTAAAAAAAATTAGAAAATATTAATAACATATTCTATCAGTATTTAAGAAATTTTTTTTTGGCAATTCAAATATCAATTGCCGAAGAAAACATGTAATCAACAAGTTGCTCCTGGAGGATTTGTGCTTTATTGATGGTTTGCCAATAGCTTCCTTTGTTAATGGAATGGTCGGTAAAAAATTTACGTTAAAAATTTAGATTTTTCTGCTGATTTTTCATTGAAAAGTCCATCAAAAACTTTAACTTTTAATGGACTATTTTGTCACTGATTTTATTGAGAATTCCTAACTCTTATGTAATTATTCCACAAAATAGGAGTGAAAATTGCTAACAAAAATGCACCTTAATTTCCAACTGCTTATTTCATCATTGATTTCATCGGTAATACTTGAATCTTCAATAACCTTTTAATAAAATAGGAGCAAACATTGCCAATAAAATTTCATTTCCATCCACATTTCACACTTTATTTTTATGTTGTTTAATTGTTGTAATCCTAAATACATTTTTTAATTTAAACTCAAAACAACAACAACAACAACAACAATAAAAAAAATTAAAATATTATAAACTAAATTTCATAAGCATTGTCACATTAGACATTGTGGCAACCAATTAAAAAAATAATCTCGATTGAAAGATATCTAACATCTTGTTCTTTTAGGAGAAAAGGTTTTTTTTCAAGAAGTCGCTATCTAATATTATGGTCACTAAGAGCCTTAACTGGTTAACAAAGATTAACGATCTATGATAAACTGCATTGCAGGTTTTGTCTAAAATTGCTAAGAATTTTTTTTTTATTCTTCCTTTCATGTTCCTAACTCTAGCGTCAGTGAATAATTTTTACAAATACTTTCAACTCTGGTGTTGGTAAATATTGCACAAATCCAGAAAATACAATACTGCAAACTCTGGCGTCAGTGAATATTTTTGCAAAAAATGAATTTAAAGAAGAATTTTTTTTCTTGTTTACTTTTATTATTATTTGTTGTTTTTAGATGGAAGTAAAAAAACAACATTGCACCATATATTTGCATTTAATAGTAATAATCCACAGATTGAGCACATCTATAAAAAATAAAATAAAGTGCAAGGGACCCACAAATAAATCAACGAAGGCCCCTAAATATTTTTGAAATTTTCTATTATAAAAAAGGGGTTTGTTTGGTCAAATATTAAATTAGAATGCGGGTTGGATTAAACCCAACCAAACCAGCTTGGTTACTAATTCAGACCAATAACCCAGCCGATATGTTTTTCTTTGCAAGCATCTGCAAGCTACTCACTCACACTTGTTACAGGAAGAGGGTAATTAAAAGTGAAAATGAGGGATAAAATGACTTATTGCTGGACTATTGTTGCCAATTTCTTAAGCAAAGATTGATTCAGGCCTTTGTTGCTAGGAAAACTGGTATTATTCCTTCTGCATTTATTTTTCTCTCCTATTTTGCATGCACTAAGGTTTGTATTTGTAGTGCTAGAGTCCTTTCGCGTGTGAGAAATAAAGTTTCAGTCAAACTCATTCTCTTTTTTAAAATTTAAATTTGATTAAGAATTAAATTTGAAAGCGGATAACTATCATTATTTTAAAGACAAAGATTATTTTGAAGATAAGGATAGAATGACAAAAATATAGTGTAATCCCTAGTTTTCACGCAAGTTGACAAATCGTACTTTTTTATAAATCTCTAATATTTTAATTTTATATTTTAAATCCTATAAAATTAAATTAAAAAATCAATGGATCAAAATTGGATCCAAAACAAAGAAAAAAGTAAAGGTTTGCTCCAGTGATGGAGAAAAAGAAGGTTGCAGGTAGTTGATAGTAATGAGAGCTACAAGAGTTGAGTTGATTGTCCAAAATAGAATTTTAATGTGTTTAGGGCTTTGATACCAAGTTGAAAATGATATGAGGCTTAACTAATTAGTTAGCTCCCCTTTCTTGTTTATATATATAGGATAATGTACAATATTTAATGTGGAGATTATGATAAGAGTAAGCATATCCATCTTTTCTAATTATATACATCCTGTTGTAACCCAATTTTGGATTCACTAAGATTTTCTCGGATGCTATTTTATTTTATTATTCATAATAATAATAATAATAATAAAAATTTTAAAATATATTTTTCTCGTGTCAACCACATCTTTCAATCAAAACTGAATCCATCGAGCCAATATGGGTTAAACCATATCGATCGGGATAAAAAATAAGTTTCGGGGTTGTTTCAGGTCAAAACCGTCATTTTTGGTCAAAATTGAGTCCACCGGGTCATTACGGGTCCCACCACATCGACTGGGATAAAAAATAAGTTTTGGGTCATTTCAGGTCAAAACCATCATTTTCGGTTAAAACTGAGTCCACCGGGTCAATATGGATCCTATCATGTTGATCGGGATAAAAGATGAGTTTCAGGCTATTTTTGGTTAAAAACCCAGTCCACTAAATTGATACCCATATAAAGATTTTTTTTGATATTCCACTATAATTTTTAGTAATTAAAATTATTTTTTAGCTGTTGAAAAGTTTTTTCTAATACTGATTTGAGTTTTTAATTTTACTCCTATAAATATTTATTATTATTATTATTATTATATATAATAAAACAAAAAAATAATATAATTTTATCAGAGTAGGCAGAGGATTTTTGTAGATGGTAGGCGGTGCAGCTGTAACATTGAAATTTTGCACACCAATTCATTTTCTATACCCTCTTCATTAGCTATACATAACCAGTTAAAATATACTAGAAAAAAAAGTAAAAATCCAAGAAAGCACTTACTATTTTTTTACTATTCATATTTTTTTCTACTTTTTCTTCACGTGAGTAAGATATTGATTTTTTTTAAAACAATTTAAAAAATACAAAAACATCCTAATTGTTTGATCTAATAGTGTTTAAATTTAGATATTTGATTTAATAGGATACAATAGGGCTTACCACACTGGATTAAAACCTAAATCCATCTCAGCCCTTAAAATAATCTGTCATTTGATCCTGTTGTGCCACGTCATCAGGTGTACCCAACACTCGGTTCATCGCGTCATACCGTATCAAAGCTTATCCCATCCAGACTATCCAATCAACTTGCAGATCAAGCCAATCATAACCGTAGGATCAATTCATCTATGATCCAATAGTTTACAGGCTTCAGAGGCACCGGTGTGTGATGTTCGTGTTCACACTGTAGCAACATCTCGGAGCCTCTGTCTCCTCTCGCTGGTGATTTTCTCTCTCATCTGATCTTCCATTTTTGGTCGTTTTAAGCCGCCAAACCACCACAAAAAGGTGAATCATCCCCTCTAAGGCAAAATCATGGTAGTTTTCATATTTTCGCTGCCTCATCTGGCTAGAAAAAAGCCGCGACTGTCATCGGCCACTCAAAGCTTCAAATCGACGATTCTCCCTCATCAGCCATCAACAGAAGTCGAAACCACCGTTATCAGAATCCTCTCCCTTAGATCTACTAGAATCAACCATCTATTGGTTGGAATCTTGTCGCCTCCAACAGTACCCGTGTGTGAATCACACGCGCCTCCAATGATATTTTCATAAATTTTAGGGAAATTCAAGGTTATTTCAGTCTTTTACCTATATAGTGGCACTCATGTAATTTTTTTATGATATTTTTGATATTTTTATATATAAATACTTGTAAATTTTTTTGCATGTAAAAAAAACAAAAAAAACCAAAAATAAATATAAAATAAATAATGACACGGGTCCAACACCCATCTTATCATGTCATCGTTCGTGGGTTCAAAACTTGATTCTCAAGTTTGGATATATCCATTTCTCAATGATATCAAAATAATTTTTTTAAAATAAATATTATTTATCAATATGTCTCTTTTATCTATAGAAAATGACTGGTGTTAAAAATTTAAATACCAAATATAAATTATGTCCATTATTTATTTTGGTAATCCAAACATAATTCTTTTTTTTAGGGACAAACGTCAGTATTTTAGACAAGTCTTCTATTTTTTAGGGACTAATGTCATTTTTAAAGTGCCACTTATGAATATTGTTTATTGACACGTCTCTTTTATTTACAAAAAAGGACCGATGTTAAAAGTTTAAATATCCAATATGAATTATATCCATTATTATTTCTTTTGGTATATCAGACGTAACTTTTCTTTTTAGGAACAAACATCGACATTTGAGACAAGTCTCCTAGTTTTAGGGACTAATGTCATTTTTAACGTGTCTTCTATTTTTAGGGACCAACGTTAAATATCTTAAAAAAAAACAATTGCAAATAAGCTCAAAATATAATAGTATTTGAATCGAATAAAAAACAGACAAGTAAGGGTAATCTTTCTCTGAAAGGATGTTTTAAGAGCGGTGTGGTGTCTACCTTTTCTTAATCATAACTAACCCAGTACCTGAATCTCTAGGACCAATGTTTAATTTTGGATTTCTAGTTCCCTCAAATTACTAGATGACGATTTCAATAAAATATTTATTTCTCCCAATCGAGAAAAATCTTATTTTTTTTGTTAAATAAATAAAAAAGAGTGGAGCCATCACCCAACGTTGTGTAGCGACACATCTTATGTTGTGCAATTGCCTATAATAGCATGGAAATTAACAATGAGTGGGGGTCTACTAATTGTTTGTTTTTATGACTTATTGCGACTGCTATGTATACATTTGTACAATGAAAATGCAATACTTATGTTTGATCAACTACTATATTTAATTTGTTATTGTTGTTGCATTTGTGTTGAGCTATTATTGCGTGTGAGTTTTGATGTTGTTGTGCCAAAGTTTTTCTTGATATTGTGCTTTTTTCTTCAACCTTTCTTTGACACCTATTATTAAAAACTTAAATTACACAGAATTCTAAATCTCCCTTCTTTGAATTATATCTAGAATTCTATATGCATGACCATTACATATTGAGGGAAGATTGTAAAATAAAAGAAAGATGAACCTATTGATATTGATATTCAATTATGAAATAGCATATGAATGGTTATTATATATTTCTTGGTGAAGCTTTTAATTTATGAAAACCAATAAATAAACAATTTTGTTCATAGTAGAATTGGATTATCAAGCTACCAACAACATTACCTAATTCTAAGTATTTATTGGATGCTTAAGAGTAAAGCATCCATAACGAGAACACTATCATGTAATAGTCAAGCAACACGTAGAGATCCATTGATTACCTTGTTGTTTGAGAATGAAATGAAGTGATTATTATAATAACTTATTATATTTTATTAGCTTGTTAACTTGTTGATTTATTAACCAAGCCAATTAATTCATTAAATTTTCATTTTATTCTTATCAGGTTGATGATATACATCTAAATATTATGGAATATTAAAGATCTGTATAATTATATCAAAATAATGTGTAGGATAACAAAAATATGCATAATCATACTAGAATTGTTATCTATTTAATTGGTTGCAATTGTCTCATTAGCATTTAGCATTAGCCATTCTATTATTGTTTTTATTAGAGAATAATATAAATTATATCTTGTTACTTCACTTAATAGTTTAAGTTATTAAATTAAAATAACTTTTTAATAAGTTATCAGAGCCATATTGACCAAGTGGTCGCGAATTCAAATCTTAGGATCAGAACCCTCATTCTAATTAATAAAAATTAAATATAAAATAATATGAGTGTATGCAAGTTTTATGAAAAAGCTTTTATTTGAAAGGGTATATTTGAGAATAATATAAATTATATTTTATTATCTCAATTAATAACTTAGAAATTTTAGATTTTTTTACCATTTCAATAATATACAATAAATAATTATAGTCAGAAATGATTATTTTCCGTCTTGCTTTTTGGATGGATTTCATAAAGCTACCACTTGATTGTGAGTTGAGGCACAAGTTCTAGTAGACAACTTGCACCACCGTGCAGGCTTTTCGTCCATCAATGCAATGTTATGCTATAAGGACACAATTCTTATATATATATATATATATATATATATAAAACTATAGTAACCGAACATGGTGCGTTAGTTGAGCAGTGATTTTTAATTTTGAAAGATCATATAAGTTTGTCTCCTAGTAGCTATCGAGCACTCTTAACCAAATGGATCAAAACGGCAGTCAGGGAGGGAAAACATAATTTAACATTTCGGATGTTAGGTTGGTTGCCATTGCATGTGCAACAAATGGACGACACCAACCATTGACTATTTGCAGCCACCATTATTGAACGAGCGTGGGTTGGTGGCCACCAATATTGACAACAAAGCAAGAAGAATGTCTATAAATAAAGGTATATGTGAGAGATGTAGTAGAGCCAAAAAGATAAGAAATGTAGGAGAGAGTGTGCTGCCAAGGACAGCAAGTAGTAACTGCTATTGCAGCACTGCAAAGAGAGAAAAGAGTGAGGTTGAGAGTTGCTAAAAGAGTGAATGATTCCTCCTTCTCTATTGTTGTAAATCTTGTATTCTCCCTACATAATGCAATGACTTCCCGTGGATGTAGGTGATTTGCCGAACCACATTAAATATTTGCCGAACCACGTTAAATATTGTGTCAGTATGCTTGGCCTCCTATAAGCAAATATTAGTACATCATTGGTTGGATTTCCCAGTATTAAAATTGTTGGATTGGTAACTGATGAATGCAAGAAACCGGTTCCATCCTTTGAACCATACAACCTTTTTTTATATATTAATCAATTGATGTCCAATACAAACCATGTATTATTGAATGGCCAGTGCCATGAAGAGTATGGCACATTATCGAGTGAAACCTTGTGGCTACAAACCAAGCACGTCGCTGTAGTTAGAAATTTTTATAAATTTCTAGATTATTACCAAAAAAAAGAAAGTACAGCATTGAGCTGAGAAAAGTACTCTATATATGGTAGCTTGGAGTCAGTGATCAACATGCAAATGTACTTCACGTGTGTGTGTGTGTGTGTGTGTCTTGCATACTTGCTAGCCTTAATTAGGTGGGCATAGACTACGCAAGAGGCACTATGGTAAGCTTATTAGGAGTAAGAAAAGGTGCATGGACCGAAGAGGAAGATATACTTCTAAGGAAGGGCGTTGAGAAATATGGTGAAGGAAGATGGCATCAAGTTCCTTCCAAAACAGGTAACTAAATGACTTCGTTTATGCTTCTAAATCAGTGTGGGTTTCTAGGGACGGGAGAGGGCTATCCTCATCCAGTAGTCCGAGGTCTGTAAGTATTTCCCTGATCACAAGAGATTCTCTCCTGTTTATATAGTCTCTCGTGTTTGAGAATAGCTACACAAGGCAAAGAATATTCAACAAGCTGGACGCTTCGAAAAAGGATTCATTGATTCTTAATTTTCATTTGCAGGCTTGAATAGATGCAGGAAGAGCTGTAGATTGAGGTGGTTGAATTATCTTAAGCCGAATATCAAGAGAGGACAGTTTTCCGTGGACGAAGTAGACATGATTATTAGGCTACACAAGTTGCTTGGCAACAGGCAAGTGAAAATGTCTTTAAGTTAATATTTACTAGCATCAATTTTAACGTTTTGGTTTTGAATCTAAAAAATAGGCTATGAAAAAGAAATAAAATATTGTTCGTCTACCCCAAGAGTCGACATAAAGGTATTATATGCGTGGCTTTGAAACCAATCTAGATTTTTTAATTTTTAATTTATTTTTTGGACAAGCCCAAATATTCACTAAAGTATCTAATGAGAAAAATAACTCAGAATGAGGAAACAGAAATACAAAGTCATAAAATAAAGATTGCGAGCAACACAAAAGAAGTCATAGGATGGAGATGATGATGAAGTCTATTAAGAAACCAGCCTTGCAAACCATGCAATTGAAATATAAATACTCAATCAGAGATTATTGAGGAAAAGAGGTAAAAAAACAAGGGATGAAGAAGTGGTACTGTTGCCAGTTTTTTATGAAAAATCACCAACGCCAGCTAATATCAAAACCAAAGAAAAGTGAGAAAAGAGAGGGGGAGAGGAGAAAAGGTTAAGAGCAAACTTTATCTATCTATCTATCTATCTATATGAAAGTTGATGAAATATTATTGGAAGAAGAAAAAAGGAAAGTGGCTCTAAGAAATTATAGAATTACAAAGCCAGGCGGAAAGGTCATGCATGCTCTCCGTGCTGGCCTTGCTTTGCCAGTCCATCTGCCATATAATTCCTTTCTCTATTGGCACGCTGAAATGTACAGTATATGGGAGATCGAAGTCTTGGTGTGTGTGTGTTTGTGTGTGTAGATATCTGAGGGGAGAGTTCAAAATCACATCACAAGGAAGCTAAAGTCTTTTGGTTATAAAGAGGGATTTGTTAAATGTCGATAATACAAATTATATTGTAATGAAGCCATTTAGGTTATATAAAGAGAAATTTTTTGATTCAGTTATAATTAACCCAATTAATTTCACATACGGTGCATGATATATGTACATAAAACATATTTCTTTTTGGTACACAGGTGGTCATTGATTGCCGGTAGACTTCCAGGAAGAACAGCGAATGATGTAAAGAATTATTGGAACACAAACCTGCGTAAGAAGGTGGCTGAAGATGCTCAAACAAAACCAGAAGCAAAATCAATAACGAAAGACAACATAATAAAGCCTAGACCCCGGAACTTAAAAAATTTACGTTGGTTAAGAGCTGGAAAAGGTACTCCATATATTAATGTTGCTTCTCAATATGGGGATGATCTTTGTCAGCCATATTCTACCACGGCATTACCACCTTCGGATACCGATGAAGTTGAAAGGATGTGGTGGGAAAGCCTGTTCGATGACAAAGAAATTAATCTAACGAACAACAACAGTTGTCTGGGTTCTGGGTCAGCAGTTAACCAAGATCCCATCAAAAGTCTTTTTGTAGAGGACAACGCAGCAGTAGGGATAATGATTGGGGATGTGTTCTGTGAACAAGGACAAAGTTCTTGGGCTGGCATTTCTTTTGATGCAAACCTTTGGAATCAAAGCGTGACAGAAATGTCCCGACAAGGACCCGAAGGCCTTTAGCCTAAATTAGAAAGATGGCCCGCGCTTTCTTGTCGATTAGAAATGTATCACCTTCCGATGTGGAATAGAGTGTTTTTTTTTTAAAAAAGTTAAAAAATAATGTTCAATCATGTTTTAAAAAATAAAATAAGTTCCACGTCTCAAGCCATATATTATATTGGATATAATAATTTAATTTAATTTAATTTAATTATATAATAACAAAATTATAGTAAATGTATTGAATGAAAGAGAAAAAAATGATAATGATGAGCTAAAAAAAATTATGAAGTTAAATATTAAGATAATTCAATATTAAAAGATAAAATAAAAAAATAAATTTAAAAAATGATAAAAAATTACCTAGTCAATATAACAAATTTATAATTTAGATTACAATATCAAGTTATTTTTATAAAAAAATAAAAATAATAAAAATATTTTTTTAACAAACTTAATATTAAAGTTAAATATTAAGATAATTACATGTGTCACGTGAACAATTACATTGTTATTATACACTTCAAAAGACATGTTGGTTAGACTTTTTTATGAACAATGCCACGCGAGCTCCTCGAAGGAAATAATTTATATACACCAACTATTTTTTTTTTATATTTTGCATTGAAAAGGCTGAGCTGTCATTAGTTAAATTGGTTATATCTAAAAAACTATGATAAAAATATAAAAATTCACCCAAATGCAAGTTATAAATTTTTTTCTCTGAAAAACAATATAATAATTTAATTGTGCTAAAGAAAGCTAACAAGACCAAAAATCCACTAAATCCCAACTNTTCTTTTTTTTTAATGTAGGCATAAAAAAATAGAATTCTATTAATTACATTTTTTCCCCATGAATTTCTTGTGCATAAAAAATAATAATTATAATTTAGACCTTGTAATTTATTAAAATAAATAAATTAATTTATGTATTATAAAAAATAATTAAATATTTGTTTAAACTAAGGTTGTTCATGGTTAATTTAATAGTTTTTAATTCTAAAAATAAAAAAAATCAAAATAAAATGAAAAGGAAACATTAAATAGATGAAAAGAATTAAGTTATTTAAGAACATAAAAAAATATAGATTAAATTTGTAATACTTAAACTATTAAAAAACCTTAAACTACTCATTAATAAAAAAAAAAGTAAAAGAAGAAGGGTTTTAATTATACAACTCCTCTAGAGTACTATTTATTAGAATAATATTTTTTATTTAATATTATATTTATTTTTTATTAGTTTATCTTACTCTTATGACATAAATCTTAGGTTACAGATTTGCCAAGTCAACAACCTGGTTGACTAATTGTTCTCCTTTTTTTATTTTTTTTCAAATCTTATAAATTAATATTGTGTTTGATTAAAAAGTAGATTTTATGATTTTTTTTAAATTTTTTATTAGGTTATATTAACTTCATAACCCAAAAATAATGATTGACTTGGCTAATTTTTTGTGTCATTCACTACCAAAATTCTTAGAAATACCAATGGAATTTTTTAACAAGCTCATGAGTGGAAATGCTCTATTAACAAAACTCTCATCAATAATTTTTAGTTTGTCAGTGAGCTTGTTAATAATAAAATTATCGATGGATTTATTGATAGGAAAAGCACGCTAAAAAACATTTTTCCCACTTCATTTCATCAGTGTTTCTCTCAAGAATTTATCCATATATTTGGGAATAATACTATATGCAATTCTATCAATGATAAAATAGTGGTACAATGATATTTATAGTAATTCTTTTTCAACACTCTGGAATATACTAACGGTAAACTTGATCCATCATTAAAACCGTGAATAATTATTTAAAAATACTTTTAAGAAATCTGTTTAATAGAATTAAAAAATAATTAAATTAATATAAATCAATACTCCATAATACTCATGAATTGAGTTGCTTAGGAAAAAGAAAAGAAAAGAAAATCAACTCAAACAATTTTTCAACATATAAATAACACCGAAAAATAAACAACAACAATAAATAAATATATCAACTAAAAAACTTTTTCACCTAACCTAGAAAATCTATTTTAAAACCCATAATCTAGTAACAAGTAAAATAATTTAATTGAAATTGAACAACAAAACTAGAAAAAAAATCCAATAAAATTGATCTCATATATAATAAAATACTATAATATTCATATGATTTTTAAGAACAAGAAAAATTTTAAAATATATATGATAAAAAAACATAAAAAACCAAGAAAAAAATTATCTTAATATAATTACGAATGAAGCTAAAAAAAGAAAATAAAAGGTAAATTCATGAAGCATGTTAATTGAAAAAAACTAAGAAGAGAAAACAAGAAAATATACCTGAAGGAAAAAAGAAGAGAGAAGAAGTAGTTGAGTTGAGAATCGAAAGAAAGAAAATGACATTGGTGTTTTTTACACAAGGGGAAGAGAGAAGAAGATGATGATGATAAGGCATGTTTATAATAAAATGAGAGATTCTAGTTTTTTTATTGTGACATTATATCAATGGTTTTATCGATAAATAATTAAATATTAATATTATTAATCATTCCATTTCGTTGATGGTTTCATTTATAATATTTAATTTAAATTTTTAATTTAATAAAAAGTTAGAAACTCCTTAAATATCATCAATAACTTCTCAATTTGTCGGTAATTCCATCTGTAATATTTTATTTAAATTTTTAATTTATTCAAAAATTTTTAAAACCTCTCAAATATTACCAATAACTTTTCAATCTATTGATGAATTTATTTATAAAAAAATAATTAATAATGCAATTGATTAGTAAATAGTTGCATATCTCTTTAAAAAATACTAATGAAATTAATTCGTCGATGATGTCCTTTGTAATTAATATAATGAACAGTGCTAGGACAAAGTTAATAGTTTACCAACAAGTTTATGGACAAAATAAATCATATGATATTATAATTTTGATTTGTTTTAATTTTTTCTTTTCTCACTATAATTTTATCTTTATATAACACTATATATAACAAGTGGATATTTTGTTGGTAAAATTCACTACAATTTACTAATAAAAACATTCTATTAGTATTTTCGTTTATATTTGTTAATTTTCTAGTGGTGATTTTTTTTAATTTTAATTTTTATAAATTTTATCATTTAACATTGAATTTGACAAGGTCAAATAATAACCAAATTTTATAATTTATTTTATTTTATTTTATATTAAATTATCCCAATTTTATAATTAAAATATTGAATTAAATAAATTAATTTAAGTTAAATTAAATTATTATTTTATTTTTATCTAGAATCATAACTATAATTAAAAATATTTTTTATTATAGATTCTATTTGTATTTGATGAATCTCTTCCACGAACTTGTTTTGTTTTCCTTTTTTTCTAACGCGCTGTTTGGGTGGGATTTCTAAGCTCTAGCAATACTGTGGGCCCAAAAAATGTGCATCGTTGAATTTGAAGATCATCATGCACTGTGGACCCAGAGAATGTGCACCGTTGATCTTGAAAATGATGGTAGTGGGGCTCTAGAGAGAGTGGTTATGATAGGCGCGTTGCTTTGGAGGGTTTTTTGCGCTTTGAAGCTGCTAAGATGTTTGTTTAGTCCCTTTCCGTGGCTCTTGTTTGAAAATCCGAGCTACTTGGGTGGCTTCTGGATGCTTGGGACCTCCTGACTTCTGAGGTTCTCGCTAAGCGAATAGCAAGGGCATGGTGTTATCGGGCAACTTCACTGATGGTAGGCCTGCTTCTTCGGCAGTTTGGGGGCCGTGGTATCTGTCACAAGGTTAAATTTTTCGCAACAAAGTTCAACCCAGTACGGCAGTTTAGTCCCAACTAAACTCAGCCTTACCTCCCCTTTTCGCTCGTGTTTCCTACCACTATGTGTTTCGCTTACCCAACGAAATTCCCGCAATTGCCAAGTCGTAAACAAAGAACAAACACAAGCAAGCACACGAGTTTTACAAGAATACCTCTCAACCTTTATTTATCTCATCAACAAAGGATTACACAATACAAGTGTGTGTGCTATGCACAAAATCGCATGCTCCATAGCAGAGGCTTGACAACCTATTTATAGGCAAGTGTGAGTTGCTAAGCTCACCCATAATCCCTATTTTTCAGGCCATAGTGGTGCACATACTCCCCATGATCTCCATGATCCCTCATTTTCGGGGCATAGTGGAGCACTTGCTCTTCCATGAACTTAGTGGCTTACATAGTGGAGCACTTCCTTCCCCACTCAGCTGCCACTTCCCCACGTTTTTTCCCTCATGATACAACCACATTCTGCCTATCCACATGGCAGTCCCAACTGCCTATTTTGCTGCGTCAGCTGCTGACTTAGAAGGTCCATCACCTAAGCCCCCATGTCCATGCCAAGTCGCAAGCTCAACGACTCGCACAGACCCATTGCACGCTGCCTACCGAATTCATTTCTGCTTATGCAAAGCTACCGCTGTCCATCGCTGCTGAATTCTAGGCAATGTGCTTTTGTTGGCGCATCCCCACGCCTAGAGCCTTAACAAACCACCCCCACTAGAAGAGTCTGACGTCCTCGTCGGAATAGATGTGAGGTAATTTTGCACCTGATCCTCAAATTGCCACAGATCTGTGTCTTTCTCCCACGAAACCTCTTTATTCGTCTTTCATTTCACTAAGAATTCTGTCCGTCGATTCTTTTTGTGTTGGCCAAGTCGATGATGATCCATAATCTTGACGATACCATCGTCAAATTGCTTGTGAATCGTAGAAGGGGCTCGTTGTGACTTACTTCTTTTAGGATCCTCATTGTCTTCATAAAAGGGCCGTAAGTAACTTACATGAAAAGTGGGATGAATCTTCAACCGTTCAGGCAGCTTCAATCTATAGGCAACAGCCCCAACCTTTTCAATGACTTCAAAAGGTCCATCATATCTTGGCACCAACCCTCGGTGCTTCGACGTCCCCATAATTTTCTTCCAAATTTGAGGAGTTAGCTTGAGCAACACCTTGTCACCCACACTAAATTCCAGCATTCTTCGCTTTTGATTTGCATATTTGAGCATCCGCTTCCTTGCCTTTCGCAAACTATCTTGAGCTTGCTCAAGCAGCTCTTGTCACTCCATCGCAAATCTGTATGCCACCGGACTTTTCCCACCAGATATTTGTACTGCAATCTCAGCAGGAGTTTGGGGTTGTGCCCCCAAAACCAACTCGAATGGACTTGCTTCCGTTGCCGAGGATTTTTGAAGATTATAGCAAAACTGCGCACTATCTAGCAACTCCAACCAGTTTCGCTGCATTGTTGTCACGTAGTGTCTCAAATATTCCTCTAGCAAAGCATTTATCCTTTCCGTCTGCCCATCAGTCTGTGGATGGTTGGCAGTCGAAAACTTCAGCCTTGTTCCCATCATGTTGAACAATGCTATACAGAATCTACCCGTGAATCGCACATCACGATCACTTACAATGTGTGAGGGTACTCCAAAGTATTTCACCACGTTGCGGTAGAATAAGTCAGCGGCCACTTCAGCTGTATACACTGCAGGGGCAACTACAAACACCGCATACTTGGTGAATCTGTCCACAACAACCATGATTGTGTTCATGTCATCCACCTTTGGAAAGCCAACAATGAAGTCCATCGAAATTGACACCCAAAGCTTCTCTGGAATTGGCAGCGGCTGTAACAAGCCTGCTTCTCGCTACCATAAAGTCTTGTCTTGCTGGCACAGAAGACAAGTCCTGACATAAAGTTCTACATCATCTTCTATCTTTGGCCAATAATAAGTCTGCAACAAGAGAGCAACCATCCTTTCTCTACCTAGATGTCCTGCCCACTGCGGATCATGAGTCTCTGTCATTAAATTTTTTCGCAGCTCCCCCTTTGGCACAAAGATTCGACCCCCTTTTGCATAGAGTAGGTCTTGTTCCAGCCAATACCTCCGTATTGTCCCTTCTCGTACATGCTCAACCATTTTCTTGTACGCTGCATCTTCCCCAGCAGCTAGACGAAGTCGTCCCAGCATGTCCGACTCCACCTGAACAATAGAAAAAACAGTAGCAATTACCTCGCGTCTGCTGAGTGCATCCGCAACCTGATTATGGCTCCCCGGCTTGTGTTCCCATGCAAAGTCATATTCAGCCAAGAATTCCTGCCACCGAGCCTGTCTTTGTGACAATTTCTTTTATGTCCTGAAAAATGTGTTTACCACATTATCAGTCTTGACCACAAATTTTGGCCCCAACAGATATACTCTCCATATGCCCAAGCAGTGCACCACTGCCGTTATTTCTTTCTCATGCGTTGAGTAATTTTGTTCCGCATCAGTTAGCTTCCGACTCTCAAAAGCAATTGGATGTCCCACTTGTACAAGCACTCCCTCAATGGCCCTATCTGAAGCATCAGTATGCACTTCAAATGGCTTCTCAAAATCAGGCAGCCCCAAAACTAGAGCTGACGCTACCGCTGTTTTCAGCTTCTCAAAAGCTAGTTGGCAGTCAACCGTCCACTCCTAACTCCGATTCTTCTTGAGAAGATCCGACAGAGGAGTTGTTTTCTTGCTATAGCCCTTAATGAATCATCTGTAGTAGTTTGCAAGCCCCAAAAATGACCTCAATTGCCAATCAAATAGGTGTTGTCCATTCAACGATTGCTTGAATCTTCCTTAGATCCATCTTCACCTGTCCTTCGCCAATCAAATAGCCTAAGAACGTAATTTCATCTTTTGCAAACTCACACTTTTCCTTCTTTACATATAATTCATGTTCTCTCAATCTACTTAAGACTTTAGAGAGATGAGTTGCATGTTCTTCAATGCTTCTACTATAGATTACAATGTCAGCTAAGTAGACTACAACAAAGTTATCTAAGAAATCATATAGCACATCATTCATTAGATTACAAAATATTGTTGGAGCATTTGTTAGGCCAAATGGCATAACTAGAAACTCGTATGAGCCATACTTTGTCACACAAGTAGTTTTATGCTCATCCCCATCAGCAACCCGCACTTGCCAATACCCCGACCGCAAGTCCAATTTTGTGAAAATAGAGGCTCCGCACAATCTATCCATCAAATCCTGAATTAAAGGGACAAGATATTTGTTTTTGATTGTTACCTTATTAAGTGCTTGGTAGTCCACACACATGCGAAGGCTTCCATCCGCCTTCTTTTAAAACAGCACGGGAGCACCATATGGAGCCTTGGAAGGGCGGATAAATCCCGAGTCAATCAGCACTTCCAATTGCTTCCTCAGTTCTGCCAATTCCATTGGCGACATTCGATAAGGGGCTTGAGATGGTGGCTTTGTTCCTGGCACCAACTCAATCCAATGGTTAATGTTTCTCCTAGGTGGGAGTTTCTTCGGTAGCTGAGGTGGCATCACATCCTCGAATTGCTACAGCATGCTAGCAATTTCGTTTGGAACCTCTCCACAATAATCGGCCTTCTCATCAACTATTGTCGCAAGAAACACTTCCCCTCATTTCCGCAATGCTTTGTCAATAGCAATTGCCGAGACCAAGCTCTTCCCCCCTTTCACTACTTTCACAGCTGCGATATTGCAATATGGGACGAAACATGGGCACCCCTCACTCGTAATCATGAGCCCATTAAGATATAGCATCAAAACTATCTTAGCTTTTCGTAAGAAATCAAGACCAAGAATAATATCGTAATCATCAAGATTTACAACCAACACATCATGCTTACCTCTCCATTGATCCAGCATTATCGGCACATCATAAGACATCCCAGCAATTCTTTGTGCCTTTGAGTTTACTGCCTTTATAGATGTATGGCTATCACTCGGACGTAAGCCAAGTTCCTTTACCAGCTGATCTGCCACAAACGTGTGGGTTGCACCTGAATCCAGCATAGCATTCACGTTTTTGCCGTTTATCCCAATCTTCACATACATTAGGTTGTCCGTAGCCCCTGACTTTCCCTTTCGCAGTGTATCAATCCTCATCAAGTCTTGATCGACAGGGCATGTTTCGGCAGCCGTATCCCCTGATTCAGCTACCAGGCAATTTATCACACGCATAGGATTGACATGCGTAACTACCCCCTCATCCTCATCGCTACCCCCAACCCGGATAGCATTCAACTTCTCCCTCTTCTGGCATTCGCTCGTAAAATAAGGTCCATCACAAATGAAGCAAGTAAAGTTTGGTTTCGGACTCTTACCTTGTGCACCCATAAACTTGGCCTTGCCCTTATCTGTGACAACAGCCTTCGATGCACCCCCACCGAATTTCTTCTTCATCTTATCCTCCTTGTTCCTTCCCTTAGACTTGAAGGAGGCAGATGTATAGCCCTCTTTAGTAGTTGATTTGAAATCAACCAAACTGTCTGCAGCAGCAATAGTGGAGGACAGATCCTTCACGTTTTGTCATCTTAATTCCGCTTGCGCCCAAGTTTGCAATCCAGACATGAAGTTGAACAGCCTGTCCTCCTCGAACATATTCTCGATGTCAAGAATCAAAGAACTGAGAGATTTAACATATTCACGAACTGACCTTTCATGTTTGAGCTTTTTCAATTCCTCTCGTGCCATCCACGATTCATTGTTGGGAAGGAACTGCTCCTTTAGCTCCTACTTAAGACGATCCCATGTCTCAATCTTTGGACGTCCAGCACTCAAGTCATCTTTGGTTCTCGTCCGCCACCAAAGTTTCGCATCACCCGTGAGATACATCACGGTAAGATCCACTTGTTCAGCCACGCCAATCTTAGCAACACTAAAGTATTGCTCCATGTCCTATAAGAAATTCTCAAGTTCTTTGGAACTTCTTGCCCTACAAAAACACTTCGGTTCAGGCAGCTTAGGCTTAGATGTACTTACCCTAATAGGAGTGTTTCTCACAGCCCTTTTTAAAAGAGCAATCGCCTCTTCGGCAGCTTCCAACCTTTCACTTGATTCTGCCGCAAGAGAAATGTTCAAGCTCTCAACCCTTTCAGGGCATTCCATAGCATCCTTCAAGCGATCAATGATGGAACGTTCCTCGCCTTCTTCCTCATTAGACCCTATCAAAGTCTCAAGATGCATCAACCGTTCCCGAATAGCTTCCATGACTTTTGCTGCACGTTAGAATCAACCGTGCTCTGATACCAATTGTCACAGGGTTAAATTTTTCGCAACAAAGTTCAACCCAGTACGGCAATCTAGTCCCAACTAAACTCAGCCTTACCTCCCCTTTTCACTCGTGTTTCCTACCACTATGTGTTTCACTCACCCAATGAAATTCCCGCAATTGCCAAGTCGTAAACAAAGAACAAACACAAGCAAGCACATGAGTTTATAAGAATACCTCTCAACCTTTATTTATCTCATCAACAAAGGATTACACAATACAAGTGTGTGTGCTATGCACAAAATCACATGCTCCACAACAGAGGCTTGACAGCCTATTTATAGGTAAGTGTGAGTTGCTAAGCTCACCCATAATCCCTATTTTTCAAGCCATAGTGGGGCACTTACTCCCCATAATCTCCATGATCCCTTATTTTCAGGGCATAGTGGAGCACTTGCTCTTCCATGAACTTAGTGGCTTACATAGTGGAGCACTTCCTTCCCCACTCAGCTGCCACTTCCCCCACGTTTTTTCCCTCATGATACAGCCACATTCTGCCTATCCACATGGCAGTCCCAACTGCCTATTCTGCTGCGTCAGCTGCTGACTTAGAAGGTCCATCACCTAAGCCCCCATGTCCATGCCAAGTCGCAAGCTCAACGACTCGCACAGACCCATTGCACGCTGCTTGCCGAATTCATTTCTGCCTATGTAAGGCTGCCGCTGTCCATCGCTGCTGAATTTTAGGTAATGTGCTTTCGTTGGCGCATTCCCGTGCCTAGAGCTTTAACAGTATCCCTCTAACTTTGGGATTTTTTCTTTACTTTGCATCGGGAGGGTTGCAACTCTTTTTGATTGATTTGACGTGATGCTCATTTATTACAAGCTAGTCCAGTTTGAGAAAAATTCAAATACCGATCGATAAAATAAACAAAAAGCATAGAAAAAGCTCTCCATCATCCACCCATCTGTATTTGTTGGGTCTCCATGCCCACGAACTCTAACCCAAAAAAGAATTGAAAAGATGAGAAATGGAAGGAATAGTTATGGTGGTCTCTTGTATTTTGATGTGTTTAAATCTTTGTCCCGTGCTTGTGAAGCCTTTCCATTAACATCAAGAATTTGAATATTTCTGTGGTTTTTTTCCTTGAATTAATTTTTATCGATGTGCTCCGTTGCAGAAACTTGAAGACTCGTGTAATAAAGCAACTTATAAATCCTAAGTGGAACGATGCCTTCACTCTTTCCGTCGTGGATTCAAATCTTCTAGTCTTGATAGTGAGTGTAACAATATTTTCTTCATCCTAATATTATACGCTGGACTATGTTCGTCTGAAATGATGATAATTGTAGTTGAATAGGAAACAAAGCTATAATAAATGTTCAAGAACTGAATGTTTGAAGTTGCTTTTCAATGTATCTGGCAAGAATCAACTAGGCTTTGCTTCTACAGTTAGATTGTAAATAAAGTAGAATCGTTTAGGTAATAGTTTGAAGTATAAAAAACAACATCTGACCAAAGTTCATTAAATGAGATCCTAATAAACAAAGATGGTCACATCTTGTTAACAAGATGTTAGTCTAGGGGAAAAGACTATGGTAGGCTATTCTAGTTCAAATTCCCCTACCAGGAAACTTGTTTAGGCAAAATCTTCTCGCAGTATTAATGCAAAGATAGAGTCAACATGCTCAAAGCTTCTCGTCTTTCTTCATACTTTTTTATCCTGTGGTTTATCACAATACCTTTTAGGTTACTTGCTATAGGAGGATTTATTTAACAAGACAAATGAATCTCATTTTTGGTGCATTTTGGGGGTACAAGATAACGTAGTTTGTCGTCAATATGCATCTGATTGGCAAAATGAAATGCATTTAAATGCTGTAATGAGGACAAAAGTACTTCGTTTGTTGTAACTGCAGAAAGTGTGTGGCAAAGATACATTTCTAGATGATAAGAAGGGAGATATAGATTTTGGTATCAGTCAGTTCATAGAAGTCCTAAGTATACATTTGGATAGCCTCGCTAGTGGAAACATTCTAAGAAAAAATTAACCAAGCAGGGAAAGTTGCCTAGCTGAAGAGAGTTGCATTGTCTCGCTAGAGCTCGTTCCTTAGACTTCTACATGTGGAGAGTGGCGAAGTTGGAACTCCAGCTAGAGCTTAGAACATTGTAGTGCAGCTGTGAACAAGTTTCTTTGATGATAAATATTTTCTATTCGTAGTGATTAGATATCAAACTTGTATTAAAAGTAAAATTTTTCTATTTATATTTTTGTATTTGCTAATCTCTTGCTATAAAAATTCTACTGGAGACTGCAACTTGTGCTATTATGAATTTTTATAGATACACAGGGAAAATGATGAATTTCCTGAGAAAGTCATGAATATTCTTGAATGGCTTCTCTTTTATATTATCTAATCTATTTGAGACATGCTATGTGTCTATAGTGTTAAACTAGATTGATTTTGATAAAATAAAAAATAAAAAAATCTTCCTCTAGGGCTCTAGGTAATGCAGGGAGGGAATACCGGAGTGTGACAGTTTATAATTAGAGTTACATAATTTAACAAGAAAACAAAACTAAAAAATGCAAATTTTATTGTTCTGAATACTGGCCGAAGGATTATAGTTGTATATGGTTAATTAGTGTTTCAAATCGGAAAAGACACACATTTGATATAAATAGTTTGGTTAAAAAGATAAATATAAAAATGTAAAATAAATATATTTATAATTTTGAAATAAATTTTTATATTTTTAAAACGTCAATGAGTATTGGATGATATTTTTTTAATTTTTTTTTTGTTATGAGATAATGACCAGATATTATCTATGTAAAATAAAATAAAAAACAAAAAACAAAAGCAGTCTCCACTGCACAAATGATACATTTTATTTTAACAATAATAATAAAGTTCTTAGTACAAATAGAACAGAAACTAATATAATGAAATGTTCTTTGTAAAACTAATACATTTTATAGTGACTATTATAGTCCAATCTTATCCTCTAATCATGCACCGGTAGGTTAAGATCCTCCAACTCCTTTTGTTTCCCATGTATTGCATTCAGTATCCTAGACTAATTTGCATTTGAAAAGCCTGCAGGGGAAAACATGTTCGCGATGATATCTAGTAAAGAAATAGGAAAGAAGATATTAAATATACCTAGAAAGACAAATTGCGCGCTGGAGGTGTTGAAGCGTTCAATTAAATTGGAGGCATATCCAACATTCAGCATCTATGGAAGTTATGATTGTTCAAAGTAAAGTAGATTGTGGTTATTTTGAAAAATAAAGAAATTATTTGACTGTTTGAATTAAATAAATTGAAGGCAGCATAATACATTTACTATTTAAATTAGAATTTTTTTTAAATAGTTTAATTTGTTTTTTTCTAGGATTTAAAAACTATAAATAAACTTATAGTACAAAAAAAAAAGATAATTCAATATGTGAAAAGAGCAATACAAAAACAAAACACAATAAGATTATTTTCCTCTCAAATCTTTTTCTTGCTCTTTAAGTTTTGTAGTTTATAAACACTTACCATAATTTTTTTTTCTTTCAATGAGTAATATTAGAGCTTGTTTTTTATTGTTTGACATGGCTAATACAAACTTTTTATTTTAACATACTTGTTTGATAAAGGAAAATTATGCAATTTAGTATGTTAGTGTGAAAGCTTTGCTAAGTTCCTAAGATGTGAATTAAAAAAGCCTTTGAGGAGTCCATAGAAGGAAAAGATTGACTTCATCCCAAAAAAAAGTCATGCAAAAGGCACGAATGAATAAAGAATTAACAAGTACTCATAATCATCCATCAATATCTAAATAATACCACTTTTGAGATAATAGTTAATGCAACTACCGCCAAGTATGAGAAGTTTTACAAAAATCAAACTAATAAGCTAATAATGTCATAAAGATATGCCTCCAAAAGTTACAAGGTGACTTTGAAAAGTTACATATACTTGAATCATAGAGTATTTTAGATTATTTTATTAAAGTATTGGTTATATACAATAAAATAAAGAGATATGGAGTGAAGATGGAGGAAATATATTTGGTAGAAAAAATTTTACACTTGCTATATAAAAACAAGTCTTATTATATGGTGGTCGCGATAAAAGAAAAACTACAAGCCCATGTAGAAATAGCCAATAACATTTAAAAAGATGTAAGAACATAAGCATTTTTTTCAAAACACTATGCAAAAGAGAAGCAAGATGGTTTAGAATATACTTAAAGAGGTAGAGTAAGTAGGCAAAGCAAAGAAAAAAAGAAAGAGACATATTTAAGTAGATAAAGCAAAGACAAAGTAAAAAGAAACATATTTAAAAGAAAAGGGTTAAAGCAAACTCAATAGTTCAACATAATAAAGCAAATTGGTTTATCGATTCATCTAATAGTAGCAATCCAGGTATGACAAAAAAAAAGTTAAATATTATAATTATGAGGAGATTGGTTATTATGTTAAGGATTGCAGGAATCCAACTAGAAAGGTCATTATACCAAGAATTACTGTAATACAACAAAAAATAAACCATCCTATTACTAGTCTATAATGAATAAGTGCAAGCCAAAAAAGACATATGGTATCTAGACAATGGTATTAGAAATCACATATATAGAGATAGAGGCAAGTTTATGAAGTTTGATGAATCAATTAAAGGTAATGTTATATTCATGGATTGTTTAAATATTTCCATCAAAGAAAAATATATGATTCTCATAAATTTAAAAACTAAATGTCATCAATTTATTGGAGATATCTATTATATCCCTATTGTTAAAAGCAATATATTGAGTTTAGGATAATTGTTAAAAAAGAGTTATAAGATTAAGATGAAAGATTGCACCTTGACATTACTTGATACTTATAGAGTTATGATTGCAAATGTCGTACGAGGATGCACAACGTCAAGAGAGCGTGAAAGTTACCACCTAGTTGTTTAGTTTAGGGTCACCTGAGTATATTAGTTTTGTCAAAGATTCTAAAGGTAATAGGCTGGTTTTGGCTAGGAAAAATATTAACACTTTTAGCGTGTCCTACCTGAGGTAATCTACATTGTATGGTCTGAATTTGGTTTAAAAGTTTTGATGGATTTCTAACTGGTGCTCCATCTATAGCTTGGGGTGAAAATTTATTTGTGTGAATAAATCTGGCTTTTAAAATTTATTATGGGTTTGTGTGCCCAAATAAATTCTTATGAAGAGAATCTATATAGGTGCTTTAATAGGATTCACCAATCCTGAAAGGCAGAAGGATTTTTCATAACTTGACACGACAAAGAGATTGATGTCTTCTCCCAAGTGCAGGAGTGTCGAAGTAATAAATAACCCGGCAAGACCGGGGTCGAACCACAGGGAGGTTATTGTACAAATTATAAATAACAACAACAACAATAATAACAATAACAATAATAATAATAATAATAATAATAATAATAATAATAATAATAATAATAATAATAATAAAGAAAGAGAAGAAGAAGATGATGATGATGATGAGAACTTGGAGATAGAGTATTAAAGTAAAGATTAAACAATGATAATAACAAATGTCAAGGTTAGAGG
>SRLM01001711.1:0-115605 GCA_015708895.1 Populus ilicifolia | reverse complement strand
ATATATTTTTATATCAGTTAAGTGCATTCATAAAAATTTATTAGATTTTTTATATGTGAATTAAGCTTTAAAATGAATTTTTTATGTGTTTAAATATAATTAGTTGGTTTAAGAAAAAATTTATTACGCTAAATACCAAATGCCATGGAACCCTTAAATACAAGACAACAACTCAAAAGGTGTTTCAAAATTGTGTTTCAAACATGCTAAATAAGCATATTTTAAAAAATAAAATTAAAAGTGGAGTCTATTTACTTATTTTTAGGGTGAAAATTTATTGAAAATTAATTTTTATAGTGTTTTTATTTTATTTTGATATATTAATATTAAAAATATATTTTTTTAAAAATATTTTTTAATATATTTTTAAATAAATAAAAATAATTTAAAAACCAACCAATACCGCATTTCTAAATTAATTATAGGTGCTTCCACTGATATTGTCATGTGGCTTCACCTACGACCAAAAAAAACAAAAACCTTAAAAGGTTAAAAATAAACCCTAACAGGTTTAAAGCAATTATGTTGGGTGTTGTTCATTTATCTAAAAAAATATTAATTTTAATAAAAAATTCTTTTAAAAAACTTAAAATATTGAATTTAAATATTGAAGTGTTTAGCAGGTCAGATTTAAGTCATCTCTCTCGATCTAGACACACAATTACTTCATATTAATTAATAAGATTCTCATTAGAGTTGAAATTTATCTGTCTATGATGGATTCCTGGCATAAAACTGTATGAAAATAATTACAAAAATTCCATAGTTAAAATTTACCATGACAGATTTATAGTGATAATATGAGCTCTCAATAATGTCACCCAAATAAGGGCCTCAATGGTCCCACGCAGACAACTTGCAATGACGAAGTAAGAGATTGACAGTAGCTATATGTGGCAAAAAGAGAGTTTTCATGACACATCACTGTCTCTCACCCATCATGTCCATAGTCCACGTACACGAAGTTAGCGGATTCAGAGCAAAGTAATTAAACCAACCCTCTGTTGTTCACATCTGCACAATAAAATAAAATAAAATAAAATGTTGTGTTCAAATTTTTTTTTTCAATACAAGTGTGTCTAGTAACACGTTATGTATAATTGTTTTTTTAAAAAATAATTAAAAACATATTAAAATAAAATTTTTATATTATTTTATTAATTTTTAATATAAACACATCAAAACCATTAAAAAATAATAGAATGGTTTACCTCATTTAACTCTTCTAGATAAATCAAAATGAACTCTAAATTGCTATAAATCCCCTATCATTTTTTAGATTAAATCTAATGTGTTTTCAAGAGTCTTTTCTACGAGTGTTTTTCCACTTGTTGGGTCAATCATACTACGGTCTGTAGGTAACAATTTCTCATAAAAAATTATAGCAATAATTGATTAAAATTTTGATAATGAAAGGAACTTGTGCATAATTGATCAAAACGCTCTTAATATTTATTCATACAACATGTTGATGTTATTCTAAAAAATTCCACCGATTTCTTTTCAACTGGTACCTACGAACTTTTCCAGAAAAACTTTCTTTTTAGATTATTCCATATGGTAACAGATATGGATGGAAGGTAATAAAACAAATCATTTGCCTTGTCTGTCAAAGAGAATAGGAAAGCCCTTAGTTTAATTTGTTCCTTTGTTACTCCTTATGGGTTCTATTACCGAGAATTAATAAGAAAACTTAAATAAAATTATGTATAAATATATAGTTAGTTTATTTTTTTAAAAAAAAAATTATGTTGTGTTAATCGCTAAATCTGCAATTGTTATTTATGATTAAATATATTATATGCTGCCTATATAAATTATGTTTTGATGAAAAAATAGACTGTTTTAAAATACCTGTGGTAAAGATGCTGCAAATAACATCTACATTTCAGATGTGTTAAATTACTAATTGTATTTTTACGTATGCTATTTTACAAAACAAGTTTTTAAACTATACAAACTTGCCACATTTATGTAGAAGCAAGTATAAGAGAGGCTGGGCGCAATCTGTGGATTATAGAATTTAACAGAGATAGAGAGAAAGATGAGGTAGAAGGAATGTTTTTTTTTTTGCTATAATATATTTGTGTACAAAGTTTAAGTATTTATAATATAATTGTGTGAGAGTAAATTACTCCTAGTAATTTGCTATATAAAATTCAAATATAAAATCCGAAAACATAAATGAAAAATCTAGGATTATTATGATGTTTCCTGCTTGTTAAGATGTGGCCTGATTTTTATTTGCAGTGCAATCTTCCACACAATAAGGGATCTCGATTCAATATGAATCTTGCTATAAAAAAAATTACCATGACTATAACTTATCAGAGATCTACACTATGACTTCAGCTCTTCAGTGATCTCCTTCTATGAGTAGCAACTTTGTTTTTATTATATTCCCTAAATAGCTACGGCCGTGAAAATTCCTTCACTAGCATTCCTTACGTGGTCGCAGGTTTTGTATTATAGACGGTAATGTTGTAATGCATATCATCAAGTTAATCACCAAATCAATCATTCGTGAAATCCTTTTACTTGCTGCCTGATCCGACATTATTGTCTTGAACAGGTGAAAGGGCATATGGAAGTAACATGGTTTCGGATAATTATTTCGTTTCTTGTTGTTTGCAGATTTGAAATGTGATTTGAGTGATATGATTGAAATATTGAAGGGGACGCAATCGATGTAGGCAAAAAAACATATTGCGCAACCTGGTACGGCTTAACAAATGTGAGAATGTAAATAAAAAGAAAAAAAGAAGAGCATGTGAGGTTGTTAATATTTTGAAAGCATGTTCTGACTTTACGAATCATGATGATTAGTAGGTGATGACATTGAAATTTATTGTCATTAAAAAAATATATATATAAAAAAAACACCCTGAGCTTTTTAGGTGTTAAGATGAATAAAATATATTTCTCTTCAATAATAAAAAAATTAACCAAAATTATATTTTTTTCTCTAATATTTTAAAGATATATTTTTATATCCATTAAGTGTATTCATAAGAATTTATTAAATTTGTTTTATGTGAATTAAGTTTTAAAATACTTTTTTTTTGTATTTAAATATAATTAGTTGGTTTAACAAGAACCTCTGATTAGAATGGAATCTTCCTAGCTCAATATATTTATAAATCAATAGTGATTAAAGAATCTTACTACGCTAAATACCAGAAGCCATGAAACCATTAAACACTAAATACCAAAAGCCATGAAACCCTTAAACAGTAGATAATAACTGAAAAGGTGTTTGAAAATTGCGTTTAAAACATAGTAGATAAAAATATTTAAAATAAAATTAAAAGTGGAGTCTAATTATTTTTAGGGTTAAACTTTGTTAAAAATTAATCTTTAAGTTAATTAAATTCTTTAATATGATCAGTAACATGATTTAAATAAATTAAAAATTAATTTTAAAAAAATTAAGTTGATATATTTTTGAGAAATTCATTACCCTCTAAAATCTCTATCCCATCTAAAAAGAAATATTATATCTCTTGAAAAAAACAAGTTTTTCTGATAGTTTATTTAAGTTAAAATGTGGGAGGGAGCCGAAAACCAAAATAGCCCAAAGAAAAAAGCCATTGGGTTGTTGAAAAGCCCATCACATGGGCTTAAGGAGGCCTGTGTGCCTGGTCTTCACGTCGGCTAAAAGGATTTATTTGCTTTGCAAGTCGAACCCACTACATCAAAGTTAGGCCATGCAATAACCACCAATTTACAAAATGTAGATCGTTACGGAATAATTAAAATAATTTATTAATCGTATTTACTCTTGATATAAACAATTGAGTCGAAACTATGTATTTTAGGCTCAATAAATTATTGTAATAGAATATATTTAATATGAAAATAAGAATCTCCTCTTAAAAGGAAAAAGAAAAAGAAAAAGAAAAACAGGGAGAGATTAATAATCGCATCACTTGAATAGATTTATCCAAAGTCTTAAGTTTTGTTAACGTGCATGAAAAATCATGAATATTTTTTTGTGTAATTAAATGATGTGAATCACAAAATGAAAAATTAATCAAATTAAAGGATCATAAAAATGTGGAGATAAAATAAGTATAAAAGAGGAGAAATAAAAAGGATGTTGATTTATTTTCACAATTTCTAATTTTGAGATGGAAAATCTATAAAGAGAAAGAAGTTAAGGATGATTAATTTAAACAATACTATTTTTTTAATAAATGTTTTCTAAAACCCTCTAATTATCACAGCAAAATAGTAGGAGGAGATATTTTTAGCAACAGCAATTCTGGGAGGGACGACTATTACTGCCACTGGACATAGCCATCTCCGTCACTGAATTTCGGACGTGGGTCCTGTTCGTGATGCCACACTCAACAAAAAGGACAGGCAAGGGAAAGTTCGATTTGATTTATGAGTGACAACACGAAGGAACACAAAAAGAAAGAAAGAAAGAAAGGAAGGCTGTAGGCTGTAGGGTTTTGTTGATTCTACACCACACACCGTACCAATTTGTTTTTAACATAAAACAAATACAAATAGTGAAGGATACAACTATATGTTTGTTTTTATATTTTTAAAATATTTTTTTAAAAATAAAATTTTATATTATTTTTGGTATATTAACATTAAAAATATTTTTATAAAATAAAAAAAATTATTTTAATATAGTTAAAAACTAAAAACAAAAAACCATTATCATACTTTTAAAACTCTATAAATTAATTCCAAGTGCTTCCATTCACATGGTCCCGTGGCATCATCTTCAACCACACACAAAACTGAAAAAAGAAAAGAAAAAAACAACAACAACTTGCTGGTGTGTTTAGTTCCCTTCCACTAAGGCAACTAAACGCTATCTGCATCTCCGATGATTTGTCCTCTTCGTGTTTCCACCATCAACAAAAAGTTCATACGAGAGGATCTTTGAATTGATTTATAATTGACCGACACGCAAAAAAGAAAAAGAAGAGCCCTAACAGGTTTTTAAAAAGGTTCTGCTGGGTTTTGTTCAGTATTTACTGAGAAATATTAATATTAATAATTTCAGATTTAAGTCACCTCTGTCACAATTATTGCATATTAACTAATAAAATTCTCATTAGAGTTGAGATTTATCAGTCTATGATGGATTCCTGGCATAAAACTATATGAAAATAATTACAAAAATCCCATAGTCAAAACTCACCATGACAGATTTACAGTGATGATACGAGCACTCAATAATGGCACCCAAATAAGGGCCTGAATGGGCCCCTGAATACAACTTGCACTTACGCAGGAAGAGCTATATTTGGAAAATACAGAGTTTTCATGGCATTACTATGTCTGTCACCCATCACGTCCCTGTTCGACGGAGAAGTTACCAGAGGAACGTTTTGGCATGTGTTTCAGCACGCTTGTAAGTCCACACGCACGAAGACAACACTTTTAAAGCAAAGTAATTAAACCGACCACCTTTGGTTCACATCTGGACAAAAAATAAAAGAAAATGTCTTGCTCATATCTTGACTATCCTCTTGTTTACTACTCAGGATTTTTCTTTTCTTTTTTTTCAATAAAAGCGTGTTGAGTAACACGTTATGTATAAAGGTTTTTTTATTATTTTTTTTTATTAAAAATATATTAAAATAATATTTTTTTATAATATTTTATTGATTTTTAATATAAACACATTAAAACCATTAAAAACTATATATTAGAATACATCATCTCAATAACTCTTCTAAATGAATCAAAACAAATTTTAAATTGTTATGAATTCTTGTCATTTTTTAGATTAAATCTTATAATTTTTCGAGAGACTTTGAGAAATTATTCCAATCCTTCTTACAAGAAACTAAAATAAAAACCGAAGATTAATAAGAAAACTTAAATAAAATTAAAATTTTGAAAAGAAAACATACAAGATAATTAAATGTTTATATGCCCAGTTCAAAGAGATTGTCTATTCAATGAATTATAATGATCATTAAAGTGAAATAAAAATTATTTTAATTTAAACAAATACTAAAATTCCTTTAAGCAAGAAGATAAAAAAATATTAAATTAATTCTAACAAGTTCCTAATTAATTCCTTGACATCAATCAAATTAAAGATTTTAAGGCAATTTTATTAAAGATTTTAAGGCAATTTTATATTTGTTGAAGAAAGCTTTAATTAAGAACAAAAAATGATCAAGTATTTTAAGCTATCATTAAAAAACTTGATGATTTTTACTTGTCTTATTATGGATTGAAAATTCACCAAAAGAAAAGCATGCCTATCACAAAAGCCATTCAAAAAACTTGAATAAAAACAATAGCTTAAGTACCAAATTTAAGCAATATATTTACTTGAATGTCTATAAATAAAGCAAGAAATATCTCTTCTCATAATCTAAAAAAATAATGGAACAAAAATTTTTTGAATTGAAAGCTAAAGTTTAGTTTATAGCTGTTGGAAAATTAAAAAATAGAAAAGAAATGAATGATGCCTCCCTCTCATTTCACTCGCGTTTTGCTCTATTATTCTTTCTTTTAACTGCTGAATTTCTTTAGGATTTTTAAGTTAATTAAGAATTATCATACTACTTAATTCCTTCCATATGTATATAGTCTTTAAAATTAATTAAATCTCTTAAAATTTATGTTGAAAATAAACTCTGCTTTTATTATAACTTGATTGTAATTTCAACTTTGCTCTAATTTAGATTCTGTTTCTGTATTGGTCTCTTGCACCGCTCAACCATGTTATCTTTATCTATTCATTCATGATAGATTAAAAACTTGATTTGTATCTGTTTTTGGATCTTAAAGTCCATAATCTCTATGTTAGACTCTTAATCATTAATGGGATGCTTTGAAAAAAAAAACCATTCATATTAATTGTACATATTTTACAACGTCCTTAAACTTTTCCAATTCTTCTATAATAATCCCTAATATGTTTATTCATGCTTAAAACGTAGTAAAAAAGACATATCATAGGAGGAATAAAAATATATTTATTTTATATTTATCAAGAAGTCATATTAGAATAAAACTTTCTAAGATATATAATCGATAAATATAGATGTAGATGTAGATGGTTTTGTTTTGTTTATTATATAATATGTTAATTCTTCTATTAGGGCTGTATGGTTTTGTTTATCATCAAAAATATTTTTATAAAATAAAAAATATTATTTTAATATATTTAAAAATAAAAAAACTTAAAAAAAACCATTATCATACTTTTAAAACCCTATAAGTTAATTCCAAGTGCTTCCATTCATATGGTCCCGTGGCATCATCTACAACCGCACACAATAGAAGAAAAAAAAAAAAACCAACTTGCTGGTGTGTTTAGGTGCCCTCCACTTAGGCAGCTAAACGCTATCTGCATCTCTGATGATTTGTCCTCTTCGTGTTTCCACCTTCAACGAAAAGTTCATACAAGAGGGTCTTTGAATTGATTTATAATTGCCCGACACGAAAAAAAAGAAGAAGAAGCCCTAACAGGTTTTAAAAAAAGTTCTGTTGGGTTTTGTTCAGTATTTACTGAGAAAATATTAATATTAATAATTTCAGATTTAAGTCACCTCTCTCACAATTACTTCACATTAACTAATAAAATTCTCATTAGAGTTGAGATTTATCAGTCTATGATGGATTCCTGGCATAAAGCTATATGAAAATAATTACAAAAATCCCATAGTTAAAACTCACCATGACAGATTTACAGTGATGATACGAGCACTCAATAATGGCACCCAAATAAGGGCCTAAATGGCCCCCTGAATACAACTTGCACTTACGCAGGAAGAGCTATATTTGGAAAATACAGAGTTTTCGTGACATTACTATGTCTGGCAACCATCACGTCCCCATTCGATGGAGAAGTTACCCAAGGAACGTTTTGGCATGTGTTTCAGCACGCTTAAAAGTCCACACGTAAGAAGACAACTATAGATCTTAATGGAATTATAAAAGTGTATATTTATTAAAAACCTATGTAATATATTAATTCTATTTTTTTTTACTTGTATTATTAAAAAAGAATGTATCTTTTCTTTCTTATAATAATCGAATGGTTTTATTAGACATGTTAGTGCCATTGAAATAATGAAAAAACGTAGGGGATAAAAAAACATCAGATTTATAAGTACAGAATCCCATATAAGATCTACGCTACCAGAAACTGAACTTTTATATCCGTAACTGATAAAAATAGTTTGTCCAACATAAAAATATTGCCGGATCACAACCACAATGCCAGGCGATGTAGAATTAATTTGGAAGTCATGTCCCAATCTGGCACCAGATTATCAAAAATCAACCTGTTTCTTGTAAGCCAAACTCCCCAAAAATACCATAAGCTAACAAAAGGAATGATGTCTGCTGAAATTTTCCTTTTGTCAAGTAAATCCACTGGGTCAGTACTTCTAGGATAGTGTGGGGGATAATTTGAATTTTGAACCATACACCTTCAGAAGTAAAACCGCATGTGGTTACAAAACGTGCACGTCGCTGTAGTTAGAAACTACTAAATTGAGCTGACAAAAGTACATCATATATGCGATATTTTAGAGTCAGTGGTCAACATGCCAATGTTCTTCACGTGATTAATGTAAGCTCATTAGGAGTAAGGAAAGGTGCATGGACTGTCTCCTATTTAGTGCAAAATTTAAGAGGAAAACTTGAACTGATGGAAGCCTTACTCGTTTTTCTAAAAGAAAGCTGACGGCAACAAGAAAGTGGCTCCACTAAATTACAGAATTACAAAGCTGAAAGCCAAGCAGAAGGGGCATGCTGTCTGGGCACACCTTGCTTTGTTAGTTCATCTTCTATATAGTTCCTTTCCGCTTTGACATGCTGAGAGGTACAGATTAAATGACTAAGCAAAATCTTTATACTTTTTTTTTGTGTGGAGAATTTCCATGCTATTAAACAAGCCTTGAAGTCTCAATAGGAAGTCCTGACAAGTGTCTTCCCTCTATTTAACAACGTTGCCCGCCTCACACTCTATTACCCATGCCTCTTCAGTTTTGTTTTGAAAGGAAGTAGATCGGAGCCTTAACTAACTCTACGGAAAATTTATTATTTTTTGTTACACAGGTGGTCATTGATTGCCGGTAGACTTCCAGGAAGAACAGCAAATGATGTCAAGAACTATTGGAACACAAACCTGCGTGAGAAGTTGGTTTCTAGCACTAGAGAAGCTCAAACAGAACCAGAACCAAAATCAATAACAAAAGACAACATAATAAAGCCTCGACCTCGGAACTTCAAAAATTTATGTTGGTTAAGAGCCGGAAAAGGAACTCCATTGATTAATGTTGGTTCTCAATATGGGGACGATCTTTGCAAGCCATATTCTACCATAGCATTTCCACCTTCCGATACAGATGAAGTTGAAAGGATGTGGTGGGAAAGCTTGTTAGATGACACGAAAATTAATCTAACGTCCAGCAACAGTTGTCAAAACAGCTGTCCGGGTTCTGTTTCAGAAGCTAACCGAGAGCCTATCAACAGTAATCTTTTTGTAGAGGACAACCCACCGGGATGGATAATGACTGGGAATGTGTTCTCTGATCAAGGACAAAGTCGTTGGGGTGACATTTCTGTTGATGCAGACCTTAGGAGTCTAATCGATACAGAAATAGATCAACAAAGGCTTGCAGGACTTTAGCTCGTATTGCTGTCATATTTGTTACCACACTAATACATTATTATTATTATTCGTAAAATAAAGAATTTTTTATATTAATTTTCATTCAGCCCTAAATAGATTTTTCTTAGAGTGTCTGGATCAGTTTACGCGCACCATGACTAATTCATACGGTCCATTGAACATTCTGTAAGCCCAATAAATAAGTAAAATACCGCCAGGATGATAGACGTGTACAATAAAACTAGAATCTAAATGCAGAAAAAGAAAACAAACCTCTTTTACCGCTAAACTTCAGCTCTAAATGATTTTAATTTATAAGAAAGTTGTTCCGGGCTCACACTGGAATCATCAATTTTACTTTTTTGAAGGAAGCTCACGCTTAAAGATGAAAATAAAACTTTAGACTAGACAAGAGATATTTGCCCTTTTCATTTGGAAATTAAACACCACCGACTGTCTCCAAATAATTGTAGCTTTTTCGCCCGAGCTGATCAGGCTGGCACGGGATGATAAAATGCTTATGACTCATGACATCATTGAAGATTCCAATTTATATTAACCACGCGATTATCCACACCTTATATGAAACATTACTAGTTATTTGACCTTTTTGTTTTTTTTCAGGGGTCTGATTGTATTCAATTGTATGTAACAGCACGAAGTATCTATTTAATTATATTTAATATTTTTTTTTAAAATAAATTTTTTATTTAATCAAAATATTATTTATGCCTATAAAACATAAAAAGAATGTTTAAAATAACTATGCTGAAAAAATAAAAAGTTAAAAATTAATCAAGATAGTTGATCTCAGGTTATATATACAAATATGTTTAATAACTTTGGTTTTTAAAATAAATTTTTGTTCAAATAATAATAGAAACAAACAAATATAAAAAAATTAAATAAAATCAAAGTAAAAAAAATGTTATGCAAGGTTGTATATATTTGAAAAAAATATTATAATTTTATGTGAAACAAAGTAAAAAATAAATGATTTTTAATAAAAATTTAAATTAAAAACTTGAGAGATAAATATGATTGTACATATTTGATATCAAAACACAAATAATAAAATTAATTGTATACAGTAAAATTATTTTTTGAAACCAATATTTTATTTAATAAATGATAATAAAAAACACATATTGAGAAGAAGAAAAAAAAAGTAATGACATCTTATCCATGAACTAAGCAAAACTTAAATCATATTCTTCCCAGAATAAAAAAACCAATAGAATATAAAATTGCAAGAAACAAAAAGCATTAAAAAAATAAAAAGTCAAAAAAGCCTAAACGCGTGGGCATAGCTTGAATGGCTCCCCTTATCTAAATTTAAAAAGCTAGGACATATCAGCCTTTAATTTGTTTGTTAAAAGACGTACAACTTATTGTTTGCCCAGTATATGATGGCGACGTATTTAACTCATGATAATGAAACAATTTAATTTGCAGTTACTATGGCGTCAATTTTATGCATAACATGTTTATCACAAATGATGAATTGATACGAACTCAGTGTACAGTGGAGAAAATACATATAAAATACCCTTAAAAAAATACCTATAAAATATCCTTAAAAGATTTAAACTCCATTCAGTCGTCGGATATTTTGTTAAGGTTTGTTTTCGCCATCTTCATAATCAAACACCTACGAGCTACTTCATGGATTATATTCACGCTTGATCCTATCTATCTAGTTTATGGATATGATAGCAAAATGTTATTAAGCAATCAACCATTCAAGAATGAAAAATAAAAGGACTATTGAAGACATCAAGTAATATTTCTGGGATATCATGAAAGATGTGGAAATGTTTAGTATTTGTTGAAATTAAAATTCATGATCACACAAATATAGTATCATTTCTGAAACATTTATATTACATAATGGTTTAAAGTAGATAATATAATTGTATATACTAAAACAAATTAAAAGGGGGGAAGCAACAATGTTTTTACTTTGGATTACAACAATAAAATTACTGTTTTGCCCCTTGATCTAGTAACATTTTGCCTTGATTAGAAGGGTATTAGAGACTTGTTCTTTTTATGAACAATAAAATTACTAAAATAACCTTGAAATAAAAAAATTATAAGTCTTTGGTCCAAGGATATTATTGGTTTTTTAAAATTTTAGGGCACAAGTAAATTCTTAAAATGTCATTTAAGTCAACAATACTCGGTCAAGGGTTATTTATGTCTTTACAAGGAGGTTTTTTTTGGTTATTTTCCTTTTTATAAGGGGTATTTTTGTAATTAATCCTAATAAAATAATATTTAATTTTAAAAAATTATTGACTTATATCTTACATGTAGAAGCGCATGAGAGATGCTCATGTACTTTAGATGACGCTTGTAGTGTGTCTCAATGGTTAAAACTATCCATTTATCATGACATTAAATACATTGTCATGTTGTTTTTCATCTGGTGGGAGTTGGTTGTTGGTAGGTTTTTTCCCCCTCTTCTTTTCTCTTTCCACCTATAAAATATGCAAATTAGTCTTCAATGTTTTTGGTATTTTGTGTTTTGGTCTTTCTGTTTTTAATGTTTTATTTTGTGTTATTATTTTCAATTTGGTCCTCAATTTCTATTTTTTAAGCTATTTTCACTTTAATTTAACCCTTTTAGTGAAAGTACGTCCTTTTTCTTATTTTTTTAATACTTTGTCCTCTTGAATAAGTGCAATTCTTTTTGATTTAAAGTATTTTTGTTTTTACATTCAAAAAACGCTTTTGAAAGTTTTTGGATATTTTTTACTTCAAATTATTTTTTATGATTTTGATTCTTTTTGATGTATTGATTTTAAACATAAATTTTAAAAATAACAAAAACATTATTTTGAAGCATTTACAAGCGAAAAATATTTTGAAAAGCAACCACTATTATAATCTCAAATACTATTTACTCATTTCATTTTTTTTATTTTGATAGAGCATCGACTTATACATACATTTATTGTTTGAGGCCTAGTCTAATATACATGGATGTATTTATTCTAGAGATTAGGGATCACGCATGTATTATAATTAAATTTTTATTTTTTTCTTTGCATATTTCAAACATTCATTTAATTTCATACAAATACTTGTTCAACTGTAAGAGAAAAAAAAAAGGCATACATTGAGGCACCAATAGGTGAGTCCTATATTGTTGAAGACATCTCAACATGTATCTCATATTATTTTGAGCCTTAATTAAGAACAAGAATTAATCATGTTCCAAGGTATGACGATGGTTGAGAAAGTGCCTTTATATGAAAACTTGTCAATATTCTCTCATTTTGGACGACCTGTACCGAAAAATACTATGAGAGAAAGATATTTTTCAGAAATAAAATTCAAACAAACACATAATTATGTATTATTTAACTATAATGAATTGAAACCTTTTATTTAGTTAGTATAATACTTAACATGTTGTTATTTTCAAACATTATATCTTTAATAATACCATAAACTAATATATTGTTGAATTCTTAATAGAAAAAATCATCAATATTTATTGTTCTAAAACTCACAATAGATAGAATCCTAAATTTTTAGATTATAAGATAAATAATTTTTACATCGTTCCAGACATATATAAGTAATTTTAATTATTTTTATCTCTCAAAATACTTATTTTATTACACATTTCTCGTAAACTGTTCATAATTAAACTTCATGTGCCATGTTTGTTAATTGAAAAGGAATCTTAGTCTTATTTTGTCTTTACTAAGTCTAGTCCTAAAAAAAAAGTGAAGTGCTATAATGGGTATTTCATCAAAGGATATATGTTTGATACTGAAGAATATGGACAAGGTAAATAGATATATAACCGTGAGGTTTGTATTAAGTGATCACCTTTTAATGAGTTTGAAGTTGACTACTATAAGAAGTTGAAAGATATCATTGAATTGCAATATCATAGTGAGAAAAATAAAAAAATATTTTTTTCAAATATTATTACTATGACACCATTGATAGAGGAATTAGAGTAAATCTCCATAATAGTTTGGTCAAAATTAATTAAAAGGCTAGACTTCGCAATGATGATGATGTCTTTGTTTTCGTCAAGGAATGCCAGCAAATTTATCACATATACACTCCTTTCTTTAGAAATGATCATTCAAAAGTTGATTAACTATTTATAGTGAAAATCAAACCCAAGGGTCGTGTTGAGGTTATTCAATATGGCAATGATGAATTAATCGTGAGAGATGTTTTTTAACTTAGTGAGTAGTTAATCCATATCGAGTTGCTTTTTCTAATGAGTTAGAAAACAAATTTAAAATTTTGCATCGTTAAGAATATTTTAATTGATGTTGACTTTAAAAAGTGGAATAATATTACAAGCTTTAAAGAAATTGTAAAAATTGATGAAGATAATAGTGAGGAAATCAAATGGAAGATTGCAATGGAGATGAGAACGAGTTAATTAACAAAGACAAAGACAATTCTAATTAATTTGTACAACATGAAAGTGTAATACTAGAAAATATAATGTAATATTTATAGATGAAATTCACTTCAATGTAATAATATTTATGTTAATTTATTATTGAATGACAATGAAATATTTATTTTATTATTGTGATGTGAATTATTGTTATTGTGTTAAATTGTGAATTAAGTATTTGCAAGATAAATAAATACAAAATATAGATGCAATATGATATTATTCACTATTTTACACTGATGGAAACACTGATAAACTATACATTACATATAAGTATATCGATGAAATGTATCCGTCAGCATATTTTAGTGATTATAGAAACTGTTTTTTTTTCTGGCACTATTTATGATGTTCATTATATACGGGTGTACTAACAGAATGTGATTGTCGATAAATTATAGAGACTATACGAAATTTTCACTTTTAATATATTAATAATTAATGATTATTTGACTAATTACGTTTTTTTCCCCAAAAACAACATTAGTGGAATGAAAAGTCAACAATAATATTTGAAAGACTTTCTAAAAATTTTAAAACAAGTTAAGAATTTTCATTTGACTTTAATAGATGGAATCATTAATGATAATTTTATAGATAAAACTAAATTAAAATACTAGAATCAAAATAGACGAGGCTTCCTCTTTTTCTCTCCTTTTCTCTTACATATGTTTTTCTCCTTTTCTCTTACATATGTTTTTCTCTTCTTTTCTCTTCTTTTCTCTCTTTCCTTCTCAACTGAAATTAAGCATTCTCTTCTCTTTTCTTTTATTTTCTTTTGTTTTTTTTTAATTATTAGCTAAAATTAAGCATAAGGTAAGAATTTTTCATTCCTTTTTCATGTTTTTTAATCATTTATTCATTTTTTGCCATTATTTTTGTTACTTTTGTGTTCTTAATAATTTTATGAATTAATAAATATGTTTAATTTTAGTTGTTATTGAAATATTTTTTTTCATTTTTTTGTTAAAATTTAGTTTTTTTTTTAATTTTTTGTTAAATTTCAATTAAATATGTAAGATTAATTTTAATTATTATTTTGTATTTGTTCCATTTATAATAATAAAAATTTAAATTCAGGATTAAAAATATTATCATTTAAAAATAACTATGTTGAACTTTGTATATTATAAAGAGAGTTGTAAAATAATTACTAAAAATACATCTGCTATTGTTAACTCACTGATATAATTACAAAAAATATTCTATTGATGATATGTTATATTTAATGATGAATATATTGATGTGCAAATAAACATATTGATGACATTTTTTTTTTGCTAGTTGTCATAACCCAATTTTTTATCTTTCTATTTGAATTATTTTATTTACTAAAAATTGATGAAAAAATGATAAAAAAAGAGTAAATGAAGAATAAATTAAAATTTAGGTTAATGACAATATGCTTGGAAAGTTTAAATATTTAATTAAACTCTTGACTAGTTTAATTAATTAAATAAAGGATTTAATTTAAAAATTAATAAATTTTGAGATTTAATTGAGCTTGGGATTAAGTTAATTAATCAAATTAAGAGAAATTAAAAAATTAATGAGTTTAAATACTTAATTAAACTTGATTTAATTAATTAAAAAAATCAGAGGTTTAATTGAAGAAATACTAAAGTTTGGAGGTTATTTAGAGAAAATTGCTGGAAAATTAAAGGCCAAGAACTAAATTGAATAGTTTAGAAATTCAAGACTGTTGTGTAAATGGCACTATAATTCAGGGATTTAATTGGAATTAATTAAAAAGGGGCAAAATTAAAAGAAAGGTTTAATTGCTCAGGGGTCCAATTGCTGAATTTCCAAAGTTCAGGGATCAAATTGAAAAATCCTGTTTTCCTAGCCAAAACGCCGCCGTTGCTGGTGGAACAGCCGTGCGTCTTCTCCATCCTGAGTCAACAGGGGAGCTTCTGATTCAGCAGGGGAGCTGATAACCTGCAACAAACCTGATATTGGATGACATCTATTGCCAATAATCTCGTTCAGGGTTTCCATAACACAGTCCTGCAAAGACAGGACTGGTTGCAGGGCCAACTTCTCTATAAAAGGGAGAAGAAAGCCCGGCGCCAGGTTGAAGAAAAACCCATAAAAAAAACAGAGCAGAACCCAGAAAAAACAGAGAAAACCAACACGCAACACCAGAAAAAGAGACAGAATCAAGAACAGAAAACCAAAAACAGAGTAAAAAACAAAAAAAAAACAGAGGGCATAAAAAAAAATCATACACTGAAAAGGGGAGAGAGGCAAGGAGGAGTCACGGATCAGCTTTGTTTTCGGCCCTGCAATAACATAATTGATCACTGAACCATCGTTGAAAAACTCGCAAGAGGCAAACCCACACTGACGCTGCGTCTTTCTTCACCGTCGACCGAAACGAAAGGTGAGGAATCCACACCGGCGCTGCAGCCTTCTTCACTATCACCATAAACAAAAAGCGGTCTTCAACGTTGCAGCCTTCTTCGTAATCTCCAGAAACAGTTATGCTTGTCTGCGTTGGTTTTTGCTCCTATGTTCAAATTGCATTTGAACAATGCGAAGGTAACTTAATTACCTTCGCACTGTTGATGCACGCGTGAAGGTGCTTCACGCGTGCATCAGCTGTTTGCCCAGCTGGTCACTGGCTTGGGCTAGTGACCTCAGCCCAACCCCCGTGGGGTTGAGCTCAGCCCATCCACTAATGTATATGCTGGGCTGGATTTAGCCCAGCACAGCCCAGAAAATATTGGCCCAGCCCAGCCTAAAAATAAAATAAAAATAAAAAATATTAAAAGTACAAAAATAAAAAATATATATGCATGAATAAAAAAATAATATAAATTTATTGATTTATTCACTAACAACAGAGTCGGGAATAAAAATACCAGTTAATATTTATATTATATTTTTTATTCGTTGTTTTATTTTTATCTAGCTAGAAAAAATAAAAAAAATATGTGCATGTATGAAAATAAATTTATTTTTATTTATTTGATCACTGATGCCAGAGTCGGGAATAAAAAATACTGATTTAAATTTATTTTATTTTTTGTGTGATGTGTAAACATAAATTTATTTGATTTATTTGTTCACTGATGCCAGAGTCGAGAATAAAAAATAACTAATTTAAATTTATTTTATTTTTATAGTTATGAGATATTTACGAATGCTAAAGTTAAAAATATCTGTAGTTAAATATTCACTAATGCTAAAGTCAGGAATATTATACGCAAAACCACTGTAACATAAACCAACAAAACATTAGCAATTATTGACAAAGTCAGCAACACAGCCGGCCTTAGACAGGACGCTAAAGGGATAATAATATCTTCCCTTTTGTATAATTAGTCTCGAATTATAGAATCTTTATTGATTAATTAGGGTTCCTAGTAACTATAATACTAAGTGACAACTTCTTAAACAAAAAATATCCTCTTTAAAAAATAGGATGCTGGAAATCCGTTTCTTTCCAAAGATTTAAAATATTTTTTAAGGCTGCCGAGATGTTGAATGCAACACTAGTGATATGTTAAATTTATCGATAGTGATATTAATAAAATAAAATAAATAATTAATTTTTTATACGCTTTGTTCATTAATAAATCTATTAGTATATTTATTACCAATAAACAATACCATAAATTACTAATGGAAATTTTTTTCTAACAAATTGTTTCTATCCATCAGTCAATCAATAATACACATACCAAGAACGTATAAGTATAAATACTGACATAATCTATTTATAAAACTGTTAAATCTACTTGTTACAAAGATTAACTGAAGAGGATCCTTCTTTAACATGCATGGTCGTGTATAACTCTATTACACATAAAACGAGCTTGAAAGTCATTAAACTTTGGTCAAATCTTATCAATGTTCAAAAGCCATCGAGTTGAAAAGCGCCACAAACGGGATCCTTAAAACACAGATGGTTTATCTTGGGAAAGCCGTGTATTCTAGGAATTGGGTAATCTTGAGGGGTAAAAATTGGAAAAATCTTTGCACATTTTCTATACCTACAAGAAAGGCTTGGGAAATCATTCTCAAGGGAAGTTGCGTAGATTTTCTCCCAAAGGATCAAGAAATTTTGTCACTTAGTGTTTATGGAGAGCTGATAGACAAACTCCAATCGAGGGTCGAAAACGTTATTTACAGATTTGGAATTGTTGGACTGGTAGCTGATGAATGCAAAACAGTTTCCAACTTTTGAACCATACACCTTCAGAAGTAAAACCGCATGTGGTTACAAACCATGCACGTCGCTGTACTTAGAAACTACTAAATTGGGTTGAGAAAAGTACTATATCTATATATATGGTATTTTAGAGTCAGTGATCGACATGCAATTGTTCTTCACGTGATTCTATATATATTAATGGAGTCCTGCTAGATCTAATTAGGTGGGCATAGACTACGTAAGAGGCACTATGGTCAGCTCATTCGGAGTAAGGAAAGGTGCATGGACCGAAGAGGAGGATATACTTCTACGGAAGTGCGTAGAGAAATATGGTGAAGGAAGATGGTGTCAAATTCCTCTCAAAGCAGGTATCTAAATGTCTTCGTTCATGCTTGTAAATAGTGTTGGTTTCTAGGGACCGAAGAGGGCTATCCTCATCCTGTAGTCCAAGGTCTATATATAAGTATCTCCCTATCTTTTCGACAAACATTATGGTGTGATCATGAGCAATTCTGATCACAAGAGATTTTCTGATGTTTAGTTGTCTGTATCGAGTATATATAGTCTTTCGTGTTTGAGAACAGCTACACAAGTGGCAAAGAATATTATTCAACTAGCTGGACGCTCGAAAAAGTATACACTGACTCTTAATTTTAATTTGCAGGTTTGAATAGATGCAGGAAAAGCTGTAGAATGAGGTGGTTGAACTATCTTAAGCCAAATGTCAAGAGAGGGCAGTTTTCAGTGGGCGAAGTAGATTTGATTATCAGGCTACACAAGCTGCTTGGCAACAGGCAAGTGAAAGTGTCTTAACCAGTCTAGATTTTTTTTTTTGACAAGACAGTATCCACTCACACTGAGAAAAAAGAAATACGAAAGATAGAAAAGAAAGCTTGAGAACAATACAAAAGGAATCAATAGGATAGAGATGATGATAAAGTCCACTAAGACCGCCGCCTTGCAAGCCTTGCATGTAAGCATGACTACCCGATCTGAGATTGTTGAAGATAAAGAGGTAAAAATCAAGGAATGAAGAAGTGGTACTGTTTCTAGTGGTTTAAGAAAAATCACCAGTGGCAGCAGCAAAGCCAAAGAAGTCTCAGAAAGAGAGGGAGGGACTTCAACTTATTGAAGAGGATTATTTTTTCTATAAAAAAAATGCTATGTCTCATATATTTAGTGAGAAATTTAAGAGGAAAACTTGAACTGATATGGAAGCCTTGCTCCTTTTTTTGATATAAATAAAGCTGTCTGTGCAGACATTGCTTTGTCAGTCCATCTTCTAAATAGTTCCTTTCCCTATTGGCATGCTGAGAAGTACAGATTAAATTCCTAAGCAAAATTTTAATACTATTTTTTTTTGTTTGGAGAATTTCAATGCTATTAAACAAGCGTTGAAGTCTCCATAGTAAGTCCTGACGAGTGTCTTCCAACTATTTAACAACGTTGCCCGACTCACACTCTAGACACATGCCACTTCAGTTTTGTTTTGAAAGGAAGAAGTAGATCGAAGCCTTAAGTAACTCTACGGAAAATTTATTATTTTTTGTTACACAGGTGGTCATTGATTGCCGGTAGACTTCCAGGAAGAACAGCAAATGATGTCAAGAATTATTGGAACACAAACCTGCGTAAGAAGGTGGTTTCTAGCACTAGAGAAGCTCAAACAGAACCAGAACCAAAATCAATAACAAAAGACAACATAATAAAGCCTCAACCTCGGAACTTCAAAAATTTATGTTGGTTAAGAGCTGGAAAAGGAATTCCATTTATTAATGTTGGTTCTCAATATGGGGACGATCTTTGCAAGCCATATTCTGCCATAGCATTTCCACCTTCCGATACAGATGGAGTTGAAAGGATGTGGTGGGAAAGCCTGTTAGATGATACAGAAATTAATCTAACGAACAGCAACAGTTGTCAAAACAGCTGTTTGGGTTCTGGTTCAGCAGCTAACCAAGAGCCCATCAACAGTACTCTTTTTGTAGAGGACAACCCACCAGGAGGGATAATGACTGGGGACGTGTTCTCTCACCAAGGACAAAATCGTTGGGGCGACATTTCTTTTGATGCAGACCTTTGGAAGCTAATCGATACAGAAATAGATCAACAGAGACTTCAAGGACTTTAGCTCTTATTGCTGTAATATTTGTTAGCACACTAATACATTATTATTATTATTAAGTGTTCTTTTCCTATTAAATTTCTTGTTATTTTTAAATGTGAGATGGAAGTAAGCTTGTGAATATTTGTCAAATAAGAGTTTTTTTATATTAATTTTTCATTCAACCCCGAATGGAGTTAAATGTATTAATCCTCTATATCGACATAAAAACAATTCTTAACCCTAACCAAATTCTGAGTGGATTTCCTATTTATTCATTAATATTTGAAAACTATTTTTACCAAGAAAATATTCATCATAACATCAACGTTAAAAAAAATTCTGTAGCTGAACATGTGAACGTGCTCTTCCCAAAAGTTACCTCCAACTCATGGGCTGAACAAACACTAATCCAGCAGCGAAAGATGTGGCATCCTCAAACACCACAAACGAATGTTACTAGTTTGTCTGGGCTAACAGTGGAATCATCAATTGTACTTTCTAAAGTAAGCTCACACTTAAAGAAGAAAACAAAACTTTAGACTAGACAAGAGATATTGTCCTTTTCCTTTGGAAATTACACACCACTTGCTGCCCCCAAGTAATTGTAGCTTTTTTGCCCGAGCTGATCAGGCTGGCACGAGATGATAAAATACTTATGATTCATGACATCATTGCAGATTCAATTTAGAGTAAAATTTATCCACACCTTTCAAGGAATGTTACTAGTTATTTAAAAAAAAGCTATGACATCTTATCAGTAAACTAAGAAAAACTTAAATCATATTCTAAAAAAAATCTAATAAAGTATAAAATTGCAAGAGACGTAAAGCTAGCTTCAAGTAAGATTTGTAATAATTTAATAAATGTCATTGTAAGAACAACTCATTTATTATTTATATAAGTTGGGTATTATATAAATGTTATAGTATAACCTATTACATATCATACAACTATACAAGAGAAAACATAATATTTTCTATTTTACAACACCTTTCATAATAAACCTTCTCAAGCTAAGGGTGAGTTTCTTATGTGAAGCTTGGAATGTAGAGAAGCAAACGTAGAGGAAACAAGTGGCTTTATAAAAATATCAGCTCGTTGATCATTGGAGGAGATGAAAGGAATATGAATCTCCTTCTTAGCCACTCACTCACAAACAAAGTGATAATCAACCTCAACATGCTTCATACGAGTATGAAAGATTAGATTAATAGATAGATAAGTAGCATTCAAATTATCACAGCAGATAGTAGTAGTAGAACTATGAGTGAAACATAAATCTGACAAAAGATAACGAAGCTAAAAAACCTTGGCAGTACCATCAACTAAGGCCTTATACTCTGTTTTAGTGGAGGATCGAGCAACAATGTGTTGTTTGCTAGATTTCTATAAAATGGAAGTAGTGCCAAGAAATATAATATATCCACCCTTGGATTTTTGATCATCACTACTGTTAGTCTGATCAACATCAGTAAAACTATAGAGAGACAAAGTAGAGTCACGAGTAAGAGACCAAAAAAGAATGTACTTTTTGTGTATCATAGGATAAACTTAATAGCGGCCTAATGTCCTTTGGTAGGAGCATGCATAAACTAATATATCATATTCATAACATAACAGATATCTGGTTGAGTAAAGTTGAGATATTGAAAAGCTCTAATAATTTAGCAGAAGTGAGTGGGATCCAAAAACAAATCAGTAGACTGTAGATCAAGTTTGGAGATAGATGTTGGTGTAACAACAAGGTTTATACGATGACATACCCACACAACTTTGAATATCAAGAACATACTTGTGTTAACATACTAGAGAGAGCAACTTCAATCCCTAAAAAATACTATGCATGACCCAAATTATGAAGTTTGAAATCCAAACTCAGTAAGGTAATGAGGTGATGAATCAATTCACAGTTATAACTGGTAATTAAGATGTCATCCACATAAACAAGTAAGTACCAAATATCATAAGTCCTATTCAGAATAAATAAAGAGCTATCAACCTTTGAAGCCTGAAAATTAATAGTAAAAAGGAAATCAATCAGTCATATGTACCAGGCCTATGGTGCTTGTTTTAAGCCATAGAGAGATTTCCGTAGGCAACAGACATGAGTGGGCAAAGTAGAGTTGACAAAGCTTGGGGGTTGCTGCATGTAAACAACCTCGCAAAGTGAGCCATTGAAGAAGGTATTGTGAACATCAAGTTGCCGAATATGCCATCCATTTGAGACTGCTACCATCAGAAATAACTGAACAGTAGATGGTTTACCAACAGGTTTGAAGGTTTTTGAATAATCTATAACTTCCTGTTGGGTGAACCCTCATGCAACTAAATGATCTTTATATCAGTTAATAGTCTTATTGGCTTAGCGCTTGATATTATACTCCTATCGGTAGCCAACAATGTTCATAGATAGATCAAAGGCATCAATGACAAAGTGGCATTGGCATGTAAGGCTGTAATTTCATCCTTTATGGCAATATGCCAATACCAATTAACTTCATTAAAACTTAGATGCTCAGTAGTAGAGGGGGACATTACCTATGAACCTGAAACTAGCAAAAAAGAAGCAGAAACAGAGTTGATGTTAGAAATCTTTTACTATCAAAGACGTAGCATCATAGGATGCTGCCGAATGGTGGTAAAGAAGAAGGCTGGGCAGGGAAGTTCTGCTGTGGAAAAGAATATATGGAGAGATCCATATATAAGTCTAAATTAGGCAGAGACTAAGTAGAGTGCCTAGATGGTGAAGAAGATGTTAAGGATTAGGTTGTAGTAGAGGGCGAATCTGATAAAGATAAAATTGACACCTCAGAATGAAACCTATAAAATGATCAAAATAAAAGTTAGTGGGAAGGGAAGTTAGGGCTATAACTGGTTGAGATGGAAAACTGGTAAGGGTATGTAGGTTGGAGATAGTGTCAGATAGAGAGGAGGATGGGGATAGGAGAACAGACTGAATAAATGAAATCAACCATGATAGGAAATATAGATGTGGTTAGACAATAAATGAAGACAATGATAGCCTAGATGAGATGAACTATAGCCTAAAAACACGCATAGAGTATAGCGATAGTCTAGCTTATGAGTGTTATAAAGATGCAAAAAAGTAAAGTAGAAATATCCAAAAGTGCTTAAAAAATCATAATAAGGTGTTTGATGAAACAAACATTCGATATGTTGCTTAAAATCAAGGTTGGCATATAATAAATAAGATAAATTGAGGTTTCTAATGTGTAATTCTAAAATTTTAAAGGGGCTTACATTGGCCTAAAATAGTAAGACCGATTTCAATAATATGACGATAATGATGCTTAATAATACCATTTTGTTTATGAATATGTAAACATATGAGACGATGATGAATATTGATGATTTTGAAAAAGGAATTTAATTTATGATTTTTATCACCCTAATTAATTTGAACAATTTTGATTTTACGAGAGAATTGATGTTCAATAAGTACTTGAAATTGTTTAAACACATTAAATATATTTGATTTTACGGCAATAGGATAAAACTAAATAAATTTTATATACACTTTCATAAATATGACAAAATAAAAAAATCATAAGAAGATAGCATAAGGGCAGGGGGCAAGGCCTAAAACATCTCTAAAGATGAGTTCAAGAGGAGTAGATGTTTTATGGCCCATAGGTCCTAATAACAAATGAAAGGATTTTCCTAACAAACAAACTTAACATTGAAAACTAAGACGATGAGAGGTATAAACAACCTTTTTATTAGAAGCTAAGAGGCTCAGAATACAAGAATTGGGGTGATCAAGATAATAGTGCCAAATATCGGCTGGAGTGGCTATGCTAGTAAACAGAAATGCTTGCAGCAGAGATGTGGTAGAAGACTTGGAAAGGATATAGAGTCCGTCTTTACTTTAACCAGAAAGGACTTCCTTGGTGATATGATCCTTGACATAGAAAATAAAAGAATAAAACTTAATAAAGACATAATTTTCATGACAAAATTGTTGAATAGATAAATTTTTTTTTTAATGTAAGCAACATGTAATATGTTGGATAAGGTGAAGACTCGTTTTGGTGTATACAGGAGATCATATGTGGTATTAAATATTCAAGTCCCTTACCATCGCCAACATGTAATTGATCATTTCTAAAATAAGATTCTGCTTGTGTCATACTAGTAATGTTCGGAGTAATGTGATGATTTGCACCTGTATCCGGAAACCAAGTGGCGGAATCCTCAGCTAGCTAATATAGTACTAGAGAAGAGGTTGGTTAAGATGTGATTTCCATAGTGAACAAGGTGAGAACACTATTGTGTAAAATCACCATAAATACGGTAGAGTTGACATTTTATTTGTTGTCATGACCATTGAGTTGTTGCTACACCCCGATGTGAATCGGGTTGTAACTGTCCATTGTGACTACAAGGTTGTTGCCAAGGAGAAACACCATGAGAACCATGAAAGAACTGACTGTTAGGTTGAAGAAAGTTATTGTGAGGATGTCGTCAACTATTCCTTCATCCTCTACCCCAATTAGTCATGAAACCACTACTATTAGACCTAGAAAAACCACGCTGGCAGCATATACAAAGGGAGGCTGCGCAGGTGTAGGCAGTAAAGGTGTAGTAAGCACACTGAAGGGGACTAAGCTACAATGCATAAATTCATGAGGATATAACAAATTTGTCAACCTTTTTCCAACCACCATGACTTTGTTGTTGTAGTAGGTAGTAGTAAATGGTTGACATTTATTAGGCTGCACATGGGCTGCTGCTAAGACCCTCATGCTTCTCCTATAAACAGAGATGAGAAAGTGCAGTGCAAATGTAAGTGTGTGTAGAGAGAGGAAGACAGTGCAACCGTGAAAAAAAAATACAAATTTAAGAGAAACACCGAGTGTAACAGTGAAACACTGGGTTTTGTGAGATTGTACTGGGTTGAGTTAAGTGTTTGTATCATTCCTCCAATAATATACAATCTGCTGTCTTCGTGGATGTACCTGATTTTAGGAAACCACGTAAATCTATTTGTTGTGTTTTTATTTGTGTTTGATTTCGGTCCAATATATGTAACAAATTGGTATCAGAGCATTAAGGAAGCTAAAACACTGAAAAATGTTTTTTAGCTCTTTGTTCAAAGTTGCAGAATTTTCAAAGTTCTTAAATCTTGATTTTGACCATCTACGGAGATTCCTCTCGTCGATACGAGTCCGACGATATAAAGATCATCAAAATTGAAATTGAAACGAGCCTTGTAGAGCTCGTCGAAGTTTCGCCGGAAATCTACCGGAAAAACCAGATAGTACCAGAATTCTCGCTTGAGAAGACAGCCATGTCATCTGACACGTTGGTGTTGAGTCATCATCCACGTCATCAATAGAGGGTCCACATTGCCATGTCATCAGACACATCATCTAATAGTGATTCTCTTGACAAAATAAGAATATTCCATTGACAGAAAGAGAATATCGCGTGACAGAATATTCTTCATCAGAGACAGAATATTCCTTCCTTGAGTTAACTCGGTCAAATTAGTTTTTTGGCCAACTCAGTGATTTTTTGATTGGTTTGAGGTCAAGTTAAGTTAGTTCCTAGCATTTTCAACCATTCTGGATGCAATCGTAGTGTCTGTTTTGTGAAACAGCACACCAAAGTTACTGTTTTGGCTCTTTTAAGCATAAAAGTGCATGTTTTAACAATTTCAAGAGCCTATTTGTAATCAAACAACGTCCTAATGGCTGATATTTCAGAAGAAAAATTAGCAGGAAATGCTAGTATACCTCCACAATATATCCCAGTATCGAGTACTAAATTTGAGGTGGAGAAGTTTGATGGGAAGGGTAATTTTAGCATGTGGAAATGTGAAGTCATGGATATGCTTGTCTAAATGAATTTGGATTTCACCCTAGAAGATAAACCGGAGGATTTGGATGATAAAAGTTGGGAAAGGATAAATCAGTTGGCTTGCAGTTCCATCCGACTTTGTCTTGTAAAGGATCAGAAGTACGCCTTTTCAAAACAAAACTCTACAAAAGAATTATGGCATACACTAAAGGACAAGTTTATGAAAAAGTGTCTAGAGAATCATCTCTACTTGAAGAAAAGGATCTTTCGCTTTTAGCACAAAAGAGGTACTTCTATGAATGAGCATCTAAATGATTTTAATAAAATGATAGCTAATTTGAAGAATTTAGATGTGGAAATTGATGATGAAGATAAAGCTCTGCTGTTATTGAATTCGTTGCCTGATACATATGAACATCTCGTGACCACTTTATTATATGGTAAAGAAAAGATTAAATTCATTGATGTGTCCAATGCTTTAGTGAATAATGAGTACCAGAAGAAGGATCAGATTGTTCATAAGGAGTCAAAATCAGAAGCATTGACAGTTAGAGGCATAACAAACCCTAGGAGATTTCGAGGGCGAGGGAGATGTCGCTCAAAATCCAGAGGAGAATCATCAAACAGATGATATCTTGCAAAAGATGAGTGTGCCTTTTGTCACAAAAAAGGGCACTGGAAGAAAGATTATCCAATCAAAGGCAACTAGGAAAAAAATGAACCAACTATAAACGTTGCACGAGATGAGGATGAACGAGACTCTGCATTCATGGTCTCATCACCAGAAAACCATTCTGGTAAATGGATTCTTGATTCTGCATGTTCCTATCACATATGCCCTAACAAGCACTTATTCTCGAGACTCGAGGAGTTCGATGGAGGAGTTGTGTTGATGGGTAATGAAGATGTTTGTGAGATCAAAGGGATTGGAACTATCCATCTTAAGATGCACAATGGGGTAGTCAAGACATTGACAGAGGTACGGTATGTACCTAACTTAAAGAAAAATATTCTCACTTTGAGTCCTAGAATCCAATGGTTGTAAGATTATCATGCATGATGGAGTTCTGAGAGCAATCCATGGTGCATTAGTTGTCTTAAGAGGCACGAGGAAAGGAAAATTATATTTCCTGGATGGATCTACTGTTACTGGTACAATAACTGTTTCCAAAAGTATAGAAGATGATGAAGTAGATAATTCTAGACTTTGGCACATGCGCTTAGGGCATGCTGGTGAAAAGGCTTTGCAAGGATTGGTGAAGCACAGACTATTAAAATGTGTGAAGACTAGGAAACATGAGTTCTGTGAGCATTGTGTTCTTGGAAAACAAATAAGAGTCAAGTTTGGCACTACAATACACAATACAAAAGGGATTCTTGATTATGTTCACACAGACGTATGGGGACCTTCAAAGAATGAATCTCTTGGAGGTAATCATTGGTTTATTACTTTTATTGATGATTTCTTAAGACGAGTATGGGCATACATGATGAAACACAAGGATGAGGTCCTTTATATCTTTCTAAAATGGAAGAAAATGGTAGAGACTCAAACTAGAAGGAGAGTTAAGACTCTTTGGTCAGATAATGATGGTGAGTGCACTTTAGATCCTTTTTTTGAAGTTTGCAGGATGAAGGGATTAAGCAACATTTTACTGTGCTTAAAACACCACAACAAAATGGAGTAGCAAAACGCATGAATCGCATATTGATGGAGAAAGTCCGATGTATGCTATCACATTCGGGGTTAAGTAAAGTGTTTTGGGGTGAGGCATTAAGCTATGCTCGTCATATTGTTAACCGGTTACCTTCAACAACATTAAATGAAAAAAACCCCTTGGAGGTATGGTCAGGCTCTCCTGCAAATGATTATGAGTTTATGCGTATATTTGGTTGCCCAACTTATTATCATGTTACTGAGTCCAAGCTAGATCCTAGAGCCAAGAAAGCTATATTTTTAGGCTTTAATGGAGCAGTAAAAGGTTACAGACTCTGGTATTCTGAATCAAAGAAAATGATTTTGAGTAAAGATGTCACTTTTGATGAGTCTGGCATGTTACAGCAAGAGAAATCACAGGAGAAGGAAAAACAGTCTGGTGATGCAGAACAAGTGGAGTTGGAGACTTCAATCATTCCTATAAAGATTGTTCAGACAATTCCTACTGAAGAAGATTCAAATGAAAGTTCAGATGAAGAGGATGCAACAACTCCAACAACCACACAACAGGAATCCATTACAATGAGTAAACCAAAAGGAGTTATCAAGAAACCTGCTCGGTATTATAATGTGATGGCTTATGCACTTCTGGTGATTGATGATGGAATTCCCTACACCTACAAAGAAGCAATATAGAGTGTAGAAAGTGTAAAATGGAAAGAGGCAATGGATGAAGAGATGAAATCTCTTTATAAGAATCAGACTTGGGATTTGGTACAACTTCCTAAAGGAAAGAAGACAATTGGTTGCAAGTGGGTATATGCCAAGAAGGAAGGTAATCCTGGAAAAGACAACATCTGATTCAAAGCAAGATTGGTAGCAAAAGGCTATGCTCAGAAAGAGGGGATAGATTATAATGAGGTATTCTCTTCAGTTGTTAAGCATTCTTCAATCTGTATTCTGTTAGCCTTGGTTGCACAATTTGATTTGGAGTTAGCCCAACTTGATGTAAAAATTGCCTTCCTACATGGAGATTTGAAAGAGGAAATTTACATGTCTCAGCCAGATGGTTTCAAAGTCACTGGAAAAGAGAATTGGGCTTGTAAACTGAAGAAGTCATTGTATGGATTGAAACAATCTCCTCGCTAGTGGTATAAGCGATTTGACAAGTTCATGATAAAACATAGATACACACGGAGTCAGTTTGATCGCTGTGTATATTTTCACAAACTTTTTGATGGTTATTTCATCTATTTGCTCTTATATGTGGATGATATGTTGATCGCATCAAAGAGCAAGATGGAGATTGACAGACTAAAAGCTCAACTGGGAACTGAGTTTGAAATGAAAGACCTTGGAGAAGCTAAGAAGATTCTTGGTATGGAGATTCAGAGAGACAGAAGAAAAGGCACTGTCTGTTTGACATAGACCCAATATTTGAAGAAAATTCTAAAGAGATTTAGGTAGATGGTAAGCCCAAACCTATAAGTACACCTCTAACTTCTTATTTTAAGCTAAGTGCTTCAATGTCTCCACGTATAGAGGAAGAGCGCAAGCATATGACTCAAATTCCGTATGCAAATGCAGTTGGTGCATTATTGTATGCAATGGTTTGTACGAGACCAGATATTTCACATGCAGTCAGTATGGTGAGCAGGTAGATGCATGATCTAGGAAAGGGTCACTGGCAGGCAGTTAAGTGGATTCTACGATACATTCATGGCACAACTGATTTTGGTTTAAAGTTTAAGAGGGATGATAGACTCAAACAAAATTTAGTTGGTTAATGTGGATTCAGACCATGCTGGCGATTTAGACAAGCGTCGTTCCATAATAAGCTATGTGTTTACACTTGCTAAAGGGCTTGTAAATTGGAGGTCAACGTTACAATCGACAGTAGCTTTGTCAACAACTGAGACAAAGTACATGGCAGTAACAAAAGCTTTCAAGGAAGCTATTTGGTTATATGGGTTGATTGAAGATTTGGGAATTGTTCAAGAGCATGTGAATATCCATTATGATAGTTAAAATGCTATTTGTCTTGCAAAGAATCAGATTCATCATTCCCGTACCAAGCACATCGATGTTCGATTTCATTTTGTTTGAGAAATTATGGATGAAGGGGATATTCTGTTATAGAAGATTGGTACCACAAATAATCCAGCTGACATGCTCACAAAATATGTCTCAGGGATTAAGTTCCAACATTGTTTGGACTTGGTCAACATCTCTCTGTATTGAGCACTTTCAGGGTGCAGCGCCATATGGCACATTAGAGGCAATATTGATTGATCATGAGGATTGGATGGAAAAATCTTGCCAAGGTGGAGATTTATAGCAAATTTGTCAACCTTTTTCCAACTACCATGACTTTGTTGTTGTAGTAGGTAGTAGTAGTTCGTTGACATTTATTAGGCTGCACATGGGCTGCTGCCAAGACCCTCATGCTTCTCCTATAAACAGAGACGAGAAAGTGCAGTGCAAATGTAAATGTGTGCAGAGAGAGGAAGACAGTGCAACCGTTAAAAAAAATATAAATTTGAGAGAAACACCGAGTGTAAGAGTGAAACACTAGGTTTTGTGGGATTGTACTAGGTTGAGTTGAGTGTTTGTATCATTCCTCCAATAATATACAATTTGCTGCCTTCGTGGACGTACCCAATTTTTAGGAAACCACGTAAATCTATTTGTTGTGTTTTTATTTGTGTTTGCTTTCGGTCCAATATGCGCAACAGAAAAGACAGGTGATTATGGAGCTCAGAATACAATAGAGGGTCAACTTTGGTTAACAGACTCATAACCAAATTATGAAATTTACTGTGAAGTCCCTGAAACATACATAAGTTGAACTTTGTGAAAGAAATAAGTTTGTCAACCATAACCAATTCATCAAATAAACCTTTTGCATGTTGCAAGTAGAGAGTGATAATATCATCACCCACCTTGTTGAAGATCCTAAAGAGAGCCATGCAATTGCATGATCCGAGAGTTGGATGGGAAAGCGAGAGCAAGTTCAAGGATGCTCCAAATACTAGTAAAAGTCAGACAATCAACTATGTTATGAAGAACTTTAATAGAAAAAAAAAAGGACAATAAAGCACTAAAGATGATGTGGTCTTGATGTTTTCAAATTAAACTGTTTGGCAAGGGCCAGAATTGAAGGTAACAGAGACATCAAAGGCCATACTAGACAAATTGTGCAAAAAGATGCAAAAAACTGAGGAGTCAATGAAGAAGATTCCTTGATGAATTAGATATGATTTCATCTACATGTGCTAAAATAAATAATAGGGCCTTGTAGACATGTTCTAGAATAACCTATTATATATAATAACACTGTACACAAAAACATAATATTTTATATTTTGCAACTCATCTCATGATACTTTAAAAAATAAAAAAGGTAAAACAAACTTAAACGTGTGGACGTGATTTGAATGAGTCAACGTATCTAAATTTAAAAAGGCTAGATAATTTGTTTATTAAGACACATCCAGCATATTGCTTGCCTTTTAATTTTTATTTTTTTTAATGCACGATCAACACGTCACATGTTTCTCTCCAAATTCTGCTGACTATGAAAAGCTTTGTAGATATAACAAATTGAAAAATAATTGAAATATCAAGTTACATGAATCTGCCTTTCGATTTGGAATGATTAGCAGGAATCCATTATGTGATGGCATGAACGCGACGTGGTTAGCTCATGATAATGAAAGAATTGGTGGAACATTCAGCATCCATATTAATTTAAAAATCTTATGAGAATGACATTATGTTTGGGTGAAGAAATAGTAAATGAAGTGCTTTGTATAAGAACCAGATTAGAGACAAATATACAATAGAAAAACAAAACATGGAATACAGGAGGATGGCACTGTGTTCCTTCCGGAGCAGGTATCTCTATGCTTGAAAAATACGGTGAAGGACCTATATAATATTTAAATCTAAAATGCTATCTTTGATTCCTTTAACTTATACTTAAATTAAGATATATGTAGGCATATGCATTATTTGAGTTTGTTTTCTATTTTCTATTTTCTATTTTTTTGTTATGCAGATGGTCACTGGTTTCTAGCACAAAAGATGTACCATGATCAAAACTAGAACCTTTGCAAAAGTAACATAATAAAGCCTCGACTTACAAGCTTTAAGAATTTTAGTAGCTGGTCGAGGAGAGATCTTACTCTGTATATTTTACTGCTGATGCTGAATGTGAGATGAAGGTTATAAAACTTGTTTGTTTTTATATTTTAAAAGTATTTTTAAAAAAGTTTAAATTTTTTTATTTTAAATTAATATATTTTTAAATTATTTTAATATGTTAATGTTAAAAATAATTTTTAAAAAATAAAAAATTATTATTATATATTTTAATATAAAAAATTATTTAAAAAATAATTATAACTAGCTAAAAAAACATCAACAGTCGTTTTCAGATCACGTCAAACAATTTTTCGTAGAGGACATCAACTTAGAGAGACAGAAGCTTGCGATGTCTATCAAACTACAGAGTTGTCGAAGTGACATCTATTTTGATGTGAACCCTTTGGATTCTGATCAGTATTTTTGTGATATTTGTGCAGAAGCAAATATATCAATTACTGCGTGCTCTTTCGTATCCAACTAAATTTTCATATCAATACTTATGACTCATGACATCATTGCAGATTCCAATTGATAGTACAATTTATATTAACCACCCGATTAACCCCACCTTGCATGGAATATCACTAGTTATTTGACCTTCTTCTTTTTTTTCTCTTCCAGGGGTCGAATTATATTTTTCAATAAAAAAATAAATATGCTGGAGATTAAAGGTATCTTCAACTTATTTTTTAACTTAAAAAAATTATTAATTATATAAAAAATTATTAATAACAACTAAAAACTAAACTGAAAAAATCAAAAAATAGATATTAATTATGATATTTTATCTCTTAACATGGACCGTTTCAATTATATTTAATAATTTTATTTATTTAAAATAATTTTTTTATTAATTAGATTATTATCGACACAAGAAAAACATAAAAAAATTGTTAAGATAACTACACTATAAAAATAAAAATAAAGAGTTTGAAATGAATTAAGTTATTTGATCTTATAATACAAGTCATGAATACAATTGTGTTTAATAACTTTGATTTAAAAAAAAATTATTCAAATAATAATAGAAATAGGCATACATAAAAGCAATTAAATAAAATTAAAGTAAAAAAATATTACATATAATTGCATATATTTAAAAAAAATATTATAATTTTATGTGAAAATAAAGTAAAAAATAAATGATTTTTAACTAAAAATTAAATAAAAAAATTGAGAAATAAATATATATAGTTATAGATATTTGATATCAAAAGACAAATTATATTTAGTAACATTATTTTTTAAAACCAATATTTTACTTAATAAATGAAAATTAAAAACACATTGAAAAAAGAAAAATAATGACTTCTTATCTTATCTATAAACTAAGCAAAACTCAAATCATATTCTACATTAAAAAAATCAATAAAATATAAAATTACAAGAAACAAAAAGCATTAAAAAAATAAAAAGTCAAAAAAAGCCTAAACGCGCGGGCATACCTTGAAGACTGTCAGCCTTTAATTTGTTTCTTCAAAGACGTACAACTTCTTGTTTGGCCAATGTATGATGGCATGAATGCTACGTGTTTAGCTCATGATAATGAAATTATTGGGAGACCGTTCAGCATCCATGTTAATTTTAATAGATGCAGGAAAAGCATAATTGACGCCGTAGTAATTTGCAGTTACTAGGGCGTCAATTATATGCATGCCATTTCTGACAGAATTAGTAACAGAATAGATACTAACGCAGTGTACAGTGGAGATAAAAACTATGATTTTGGAATCGTAAGATTACAAACATGTGGAATCACTAAACCATTAAACAATTTTATTGATAAATTTATTCCTTCAGTGTAAGAAATACAATTTCTTAATAATATTGAATCCATCCGTTAGAATATTAATTGTTGGTAATTTTTTATTCTGATACTAATTCTGTCAAAAATTTTTTTAAAAAAAACTAAACACCAATTGTTTTATAAACGGTAAAGCATGCTAAAAAATTTCCCGCGAGAACTTTACCAACAAAATTATTCTATTTGCTAAAAAATTGGCCGTCGATGATTGTGACATCAATAGTAAATATTTTATAATTCTTTTTAAAATACTGACGGATATATTTCATTGATAATAACAATGGTAAACACTGACAAAAAATATTCGTCGGTGAAAAATATTTATCGGTGATTGTGGCATGTGAGGTAATGTTTTTGCAACTCTCGATAAAATACCGTCGGCTTAGTTCTGTCTGTAAGGCTATCAGTATTGATTTAAAATATTTTTTTAAAAAATTATTTATTAATAGTAAAAAACTAATTAACCAAATAAAATTGTATTAAACATAAAAAATATAAAAATAATATTCATCCAAATATTTATTACAAATTTAATGTGTTTCAAAAACAAAATTAAATTTGAATAACAACGGAGATGGATGAGGAGGAGGAGGAGGAGACTAATTATTCCTGGGACTATATGACCAAAAAGTGTTGCACATGTATCATCACTCATCCTTGATCTAATATACATAGCAGAAAAGAGCAGTTTATGTTATTGTTTCAAGGCCATGAACTACTTAGACTGGGTGTTTAATATTGATGGAAAACTCTCAATGATTGAGACACTACATGCCATTCACATGTTTTTTATTGTAGTGTTGGAGAGTCCGTAAATTCAATTTTTATCAAATCTACCAAACGATCTTACCTTCATCCACAAATCCATATCGAAATCCAGATGAGTCGAAGAATCGTCCCCATATCCATCCCTCAACTGGCAATTATAGGTCTCCTATTTTTTTTTTAAAAAAAATCATCATATTCAATTCAAGAAAATAATAACTTAATAAATAAAATGATTGAATAAATATATCACGAAGTGTTGAACACTGTTGTCCAAAAAATCACGTCCAAGAGATATAATCTGTAAGGAAAAAAAAGTTGCAAGTTAAATATATTTATAAGCAACAACAAATTAATTAACAATATATTTTATTTAAAGTAATCTTATCATCTGCTTTATATGTGCACTGAACAAGCAAAGGCGCTGATATGTATGGTCATCGAACCATGAATTTACCGGTTCTGGTTGTTGGCACCAGACTATAAGCATCATGCTAACCACTCAGACATCACGTGCTCAATATATTGCATCCATATATCCCCTGAGATGAATGACGGTTTGAATTCTTGTCAAACAGCCATTTCATTCCATCCTTCAAGAGCGTTATCTCTCATATATATTTTTTTGATTTTTTTTATGTGTTAGACCAAAAATGACACAACCTACTTCTATAGTAACAAATTAGAATTTAGAACATAAAATTATATTATTTTCGATGTTACCTCGTCGCTGCGTGATTCTCTCATACCTTCCTCATAACATTGTTGCCTGCATTATTCTCTTCAAATTTATGTCGTGTATAAATAATTTATTTAAAATAAAAATAGTACAAGATAAAAAACTATAAGATTAATTTATAAAAAATAAGATGGAAATTAAAAGTTAACACGTGCCTGAAATTGTAGAAATCATGCATCGATATCAGTCTCCACTTAAGTTGTCTAAAAACCTCACTCCATTGAAATAATAGAATCTCTATCAATCATTTCAACACTGATGTTATTGTCCGGACGAATTCAATGTTTGTGAACCTGAAATTCAATAAAATTAATAAAATATTAATTAGTTATTTAAAAATTATGTTATAAGTATATAAAAAACTAAAACCTAAACAAACTGACACTGAAAGGTTATCCTTCTATTATGTCTGATACTTGTAGGTGAATTGACCTTACTATGAAGGCACACCACATCTACGCTGTGAAACCGCACTAAAAGAGGTAACATCACAAGTTGGTGTAGATACCTTTTTGTAATTAGCACCTAAGCATGAATTATCCTTGTTGCTAGAAGAAATGCTTGCAACCATCTGTTGATGACATACTGTTGATTTCATTTTATGTATCTACATAAATTTATATGAATAATTACATAATTAAATTTGATTCTTTTAAAAAAATTCGACAGCACCTCCTCTACACTAGAGACTGCCCATAGTATTCAAACCAGCAAATGTTTACAATAACTACAAACCAATTGGCTTCATTGAAAAATCTTAAATACAACCTGACATCTATATAAATTTAACAACTATATATTTTAATCTAACATCTATAGAAATACATAAATGACAATTAAAATTAATAGACATAATAAAAACATAACAATCAATAATAGAATAAAATTGAGATAAAATAATTAAATTTAATTATTCATTTTCAATTACTATTTTGATGAAAAATTCAAAAATAACAATTAAAATAGACTAAATTTTCAAATAATTATTACAATACAAACAAATAACAATTAAAATAGACTAAATTTTCAAATAATTATTACAATACAAACAATAACATAATTAAATTTTCATTCTAGAAATCTACACAAATTTATATGAATAATTAAATAATTAAATTTAACTATTTAAAAAAATCACCAACACCTCACCTATATTAGAAATTATTCACGGTTTTCATATCTACAAATATTTATAATATCCACAAGCCAATTTTCATTCTACATATATGCTTAAAATTATATGCATAATTACACAAATATTGCAAAATCAATTCTATACAACCTAAAATCTATAGAAATTCAATATCTATATATTTTCAACTATCTTTACAAATTCATAAATAACAATTAAAATTAATTGAAATAATAAAAAACATAACAAGCAATAATATTTTAAAATTAACATAAACTAATTAAATTTAATTCTACATTTCAATTAACATTTTAAAGGTATATTTAACAATAAAAAAATTAAATTTAACTAAATCTTCAATTGTTGTGGCTATACAAATAATAAAATAAAAAGAAAAAACTAAAGATTTTAGGAATGAAAAATATTTTTCTTAATAATGTGTTGATTTCAAGATTTTATCTACAAACAATACACAAAATAAAGTACATTCCAAAAATAATCATAACTAAAATAAAAAAAAGTAAAGAAATACAAAGATAAAGAAAGGAAAATCATACCTTTTAATATTTGAAAACTACAATCAAAAGAATAAAAATACAATGAGAAATGCAAAGGATTTGTAGGAGGAGAGAGAAGATGAATGAGAAGAGCTGAGAAAAAAAAATCCATAAAGGGGGGTCGGTTTTATACTACAATATTATCAATGAAAGTACCGATGGAACATAGATTAATATTTTTTTGGGTGCTGACATTAAATTTTGTTTGTAACTTTTGTTGGTATTTTTTTCAATTTCAGACTAAAATTTTAAAAATCCCCCCAGATTTTTTAAAGTCCATCTGCACATCTGTCGGTAAAAAGGTGTTAGAACACAAGTGCACTCGATTTGCCGTGTTCGTCAGTGATTTCATCGGGAACTGTGCAGATTAATGAGGCAGTTTGACAATTGCACGCATTAGAATGCGCACCATCCATCAGTGATTTCATTGGGGAAAACATCAGTGATTGTGGTAGGGGTTGTATTTTTTTTTTGGCAACTTTTGGTTAAATATCGAGGAGACATATGCCGTTAGTATAGTTGTTAGTGATTATGGCAAATTGCTATAATTGTTTTACAACTCTTAGTAAAAAACTTACAAGACATATTCTACCAATATAATTGTCAGTGATTGTGGAAAAATGCTGCAATGTTTTTGAAAATCTTGATAAAATACCAACAGGACACAATCCGTTGGCATTTGTGTCAAGCTTTTACATATTTTGTTTGTATTGCATTTCTATCCTTTTGCATAAATGTTTAAATTGCAAACTTACAGCATACAGAGTACAATAACAAGAGTAAACAATTATAAAATAAATATTTCATGTTTCAAAATATCATCCATAACATTACATTATAAAAAAAGGCTTTACAACATATTTAGTCAGAAGTTTTGTCTTCGTCCTCAATTGAATTGTTATCAGCTTCATCACACTTTTCAATAAGGTTATCATCTTCTTCATCAACATTCTCTAATCCACTAGAGCTCAAAATAACATTCTCCTCTGCATCAACATCAATAAGACTATCATAAAAAATATAAAAAATTAAATTTTCTTCTTAATCAATCGAAGGAGCAACTCGGTATGGTTCAACAAACTCACTAGCTTGAAAGACTTCATTTATCACTCTTATATATTTGTTCTCATCCTAAACAACCTTAACACGACTCCTGAGTTTAGTTTTTAAAATGAATAGCCAACCAACTTATGATCTGTCCTTTCTAAAGGAAGGGGTGCATGTGTAATAAACTTGTTGGCATTACTTTGCAAAAACAAAGATATTGTTTACATTGTGGAGTCTAACTTTTGAGTTGATTCAAAAATCCATAATGAGGATATTCTGTAATATTGACGTACAGTTACCTTGCAAGAGATAATGAGTTTATGATAGTACTTATATGTATTCTAAACCATGTGGTAAATTCTTCATCTTGTAATTGAAAGATTTGAAATTCGATCAGCTGTGAGTTATTAGACAGTAAATAGCATCGATGTTTCCTGCAATGTTGTTCCAAATTACATGAGTTTATGATATCACAATATATAAATAGTACGCTCTTGATAAAGTTTAAGTAAAACATTTACTTACTTAATAAAAAGTCTTAGCTCATCATGGTTAAATAGAATATAATTTTATACTTGTTTGAACTATAATTCAAACAAATATCTCCTTTTTATGACATTTTTTGGCGTGGATTGTCCAGGATTAAAGAATATTGATAAGTTTGCACTTGAAGGCATTTCACCACTATCATCATGTAGTGGAACACAGTTGATTATCATTTCCAAATGAGGTTTAAAATAGTACAAGATAAATATTAAGATCTCCTAAACAATATACGCTTCATATATTGAAACCTCAACATGCGCCTTGTTCTTAAATTTTTTTTTAGATTGAACAAGTAACTGCATATATAAAATTAAACAAAAATTATCAATTAAAAAAATTGAAAAAACATTTAATTTTGAATTACATTACTACTGTAAAATCTAACCTCTCAAATGGATACATCCATTTATATTAGACAAATCATCCAACTTGTACCTCAAGCAATTAATGTACGGGAAGAAGCTTTATTAAGTAAAAAAAAATAATGGAGGGAATATCATCTGAAGTTTGCATATTGCTCGACGATATTCGTTTCAAGCCTTTCAATGTGATTAACATTCAACTTGTTAGAGCATATATCTCTAAAACAATGATTAATCTTTATAAGTACATCTTATATTCCATTTGGCAACAACTCATAAAAAGCTAATGGGATAAGTGTTTGTAGAAACACATGAAAATCATGACTCTTTATTCCATATAATCTATACTTCTTCGTATTAAACATCCTTGAAATATTTGAGGCGTGTCCTTTAGGAAAACACAAACTCTTAAGCTATTTGTAGACTAGTTGTTATGTATTTTTCTCTAATATAAAGTTTGCTCTTAGTTTTGCAACCCCTAACCTATCACAAACCAACTCTGTATTCTTACATCTACAAAACAACAATAAATCAAATCTAACCTTCATGTTGTCCTTTTTTTTTTCTCTTCACATCAATAAGAGTGTTGAAAATGTTTTCAAACACATTCTTTTAAATGTGCATGACGTCAAGATTATAGCAAAGAAGATTGATCTTCCAATAAGAAAGCTCCAAAAAGATACTTCACTTTACCTAATTATGGGTCAAACCAAAATCAGAAAACTTTTACTTACCTGATTGGAGACCAAACACAATGTTACTGTACTCTGATATAACATAATGCAATTATTTACTAGAAAAACATGGGGTACAACATTCTTTTTAACTCAACCAACTAAGAAATCCTTCCTGTTCTTTCTGTATCTATGATTTAGTGGCAAGAAATGATGGTGAAAGTAAAAAAAAAAAAAACTTTACCCCTGTTTGTTAGCATGAATACTTTGTTGTTTTCCATAAAGTATAGACATGCTAGTTTTCCATGCATACTCTAACAAGAAATCATTTCATAAGCTGGGAAATCATTAATAGTCTACATCAAAGCTACTATCATAACAAAATTTTATTTTCTCGAGATATCATAAGTCAAAGCTTTAAAGGATCACAACTACGTCAGCTCATCAATCAACGGTCGAAGACAAATCTATATTCCACCCAGGACTGCTCAAACCTAGTATGACCATAAATAAAAACATTAACTCCGGTCTTATATACATTCCAGATGGCAAGTTATAAATGGTCCGTATGACCAACCAATAAGCATGAGGAGTAGCAAATGAACTGAATGGATTGAATCCGTTGTACACAACCTAAGATACATGTTTCTTGATTTAGTTGAAAAGTAAGAATGCACACTATGAAAGTGTTTCCATGCTTTATCATTAGAAGGATGCATCATCACTCCATCAACCACATAATGTGATTGATGTCATGTCATGTGCTCAATAGTTCTTAATGACATGAATAATATCTATAGTATAGGTGTGATTAAGAAGTGCCTAAGTTTTTTTATATACCATGAGAATCTTTTCCCTGTTTGTTCTAGATTTGTAATGGAAAAGTTCACATGTCATGCACTTGGTCAGCTCAGTATTTTTAAGGTAGTATAACATGTAAAAGTTAAGGCACATGTTAATTTTTTGGTATCCTAAACTTAGGGCTTTCATCATGGACTTTACAGCAATGAAGTTTTATTTCATCCTCTTTTCAGGTAAAATGCTTATAGCATATTCAATAATCTTGTCATAACCGGCCTCACTCAACTTATGATATGACTTGATGGTGAACACCTAAGCTGCAATTGATAATCTAATATGGTTCATGCAATCATCCCCTAATGGTTTGTCAGAATCTTTCAACAAATCAAAAAACCTTGTTGCATCTATATTAGAAATTAGAAGTTTATTGTTCAATTGAAGGTCAAATCGCATGATTTTAAGACTAAAGACTAAAGTGAAAAAGACGGCTAATTTAGGGTCGCTGCTGGATTTTTAACAGATATGCAATTGCATTGATTTTTAAATCAAAATTGTAATTTAGGACTTGATTGAAATAATTATAAAATAAGGATGAATATGAAAATTAACACATTTTGACCTCTTTCTTTTAAATAAAACGGTGTGTTTTGTCCAAAAGAGCGTCATTTTATACACTATTCACTTAAAAAAAAAGAAGCTCAAAACAAGGGAAGAAGGAGAAGATTTTTCATTTGTTCTACCACCAACTCTCGCTTAAAAAGACGCTAACAACTCACTTACTTGCCATGTGGTGGAAGAAGGAAGGGGACGTACCACTTGGGCTGTTCGGGGTGGCACGTCTCCCTTCCCTGTTTTGGCCTATAAGAATAAGGGAAGAAGAGGAAAAACAGACAAAAAAAAATAGAGAGAAAAAAGGGGGGAGATAAGAGAACAAAACAGAAGAGAAGAAAGAGGGCAAAGAATAAAAGAGAGAAGAGAGAAAAGAGAAGAAGAAAAGAAAGCAAAATAAAAAAAGGCTCTCGCCTCTGTATAGAGAAGGGAAGAAGAAGGACTGCCATTAGAAGCACCGCGCCACTACCAGCCACCACTAGATGACTGAGATGTCTCGAGGTAAACCCTCTGCCATTTTATTTTACCTTTACTTCTCCCTGCCATATAAGACATGCACAATGCAAGTCTACAAGTAGAGAGAAGCTAGTTACTATGCCCATGCACAGTAAGTAGCTAATGTGGGCCAGGCCGGGTCTAGCCCATGTAGTTGGGTCTAATCCGACACATTTCAAAAGAAAAAATTAGAAATATTTGTTTCAATATTTTATAATTTTTCATGTACTTTTATTTCATTTTGATTACTATCGGGCAATACTTTTATGTCACAAAAATACAAATTCGATATTAAAATACTTATTTTTTATCAAAACTTTCAAAAATGCAAGAAAATTGAAAGAAAAAATCTTGTGCGTTTGGCCAAATGTCTCAAAGCTAAAAATTCATATTGTATTTTTCATATAAAAAAAATAGTATGTATTTTGACTTTAATAACCAGTTTATTAAAAGTCAAGAGAATATTGGCAAAATTTCAAAAAAAAAAAATTGTTTGTCTCTTAGTATCCATTTATGATATCACACGTAATGCGTATTCTGAAATTTTTTTTGAACAATAGAACAGTTAGGTTTTACCGTATTAAGATAAGAACCTCCTTATCATGGAGGGCTTGTCTTGAACTTTAGATAGACCAACAATTAAAAAGACTTTAGATTTTAACAGAAAAAAGAATGCAACCTATTTTAAGTAGGGTGTATTTAGGATACTAATACCTTCTTTTTATGCAACCAGTCTCTGTATCCCATCTCTAAGACCAGTTAAAGTTTTTAGTAACCAAAACAATAGGTGGCGACTCTTATTCCTATTTTTCGTTGATAAGAGACAAGGATCTCTTCATATTTTGCTAAGAAATACACCGCATTTTATTTTTCCTGGATGGTAGACGATCATCGCGATGCCACACACGTGCGACAAAAGAGTTGAGGAGAAGAGAAAAGGAAGAAGATGAAGAAATTAGGGATTCTAGGCTTTTTATTGTGACATTTTATAGACCAATAATTAAATAATATTTTTAATTATTCTGTTAGTGATTTTGTCTGTAGTATTTAATTTAAATTTTAAATTTAATAAAAAAAATTCAAAAACTGTCAAATATCACTGATGTCTTTTCAATCAATCGGTGATCCTATCTGTAATATTTAATGTTTTTTATTTAAGCTAAATTTTTCAAAAAACAGCCAAATAACACTAACTTTTCAATCCATCAATGATTTTATCTGTAAAGAACAATAATTAACAATGCAATTGGAAAGTGAATAGTTCTAAAGCTCTTTCTAAAATACCGACGAAAGTTTTTGTTGATGATTCTTTTTGTAATTGACATAATATATAATATTCATAGTTTACCAATGATTTTTTTTTTATAAAATTTATCGATGGAATAAATTTTGCTGGTACTTCTGTTGGTAAAAATGGAACGATATCATTTTTTTCTTTGTTTGAATTTTTTTCCTATTGTAATTTATTTGGTAAATATCAAGGGAATATTTTCATCGGTAAAATCCGTTGGCAATTTACCTATAAAAATATTCCATCAGTATTTTCATTTGTATTTACCAATTTCCTGATAATGTAACACGCTTCGGTTTTTTATGTTTTAAAAAATTTAAATTTAATTTAATTTTTAATTAATATTTTCTTAGTATTTTAATGTGTTTATATCAAAAATAATTTTTTTAATATATTTTTAAGATTTTTTTTTAATTCTAATTAAATGTGAACTTCATTTACGGGTTAAAGTTTTACTATAAATCATTCATCAATAAAAATTCTTTAATTTAAAATAACATGATTAAAATAAATTATGAGTAAAAAAAAATAATTTTAAACAATTCTTGGTTGGAAACCTTTATTTCACATGGAAAAAAAAATACAATAGTATTTTGCAGTTTATATAATAAAAAATTAAAAAATAATAATTGAGCCTTTACAAATTGGGTTTGGACATAAGTCATACATGCACACATATTTAGCTCAAAGGCCTGTGTTTTGTTTTGGGCTAACCTGTTTGGAATTCAGATTTGAGTTTATTATAAAATAAGTTCTTTGACTTATAAAGAATTTTTTTTCCATCACATTTATTTACCCGAATCATGAATAGAAAGTTTGAATATTTTTTTTGTTTAACCTAAAAACTTTTATTTATACATTAAATGTTAGTTTAAAGTAAAAAAAACTGTCAGGTTAATTCTCTTTTTATATATATATATATATATATGCTGGGTAGTTAAGGCAAAACAACAAAATTAATTCTAGTAATTCAACACCAATTTTGATTCAAAGAAGTAGTATATAAAAAAAGCTAAAAGGGAGATATTATGTACCAAGCAACATCTCATTTGCCTTCTTCTGCACTATTTTCTTAACTTCCTTTTGCTTTTAGTTTCAATTAGCTTTTTCTAATTTTAATCTTGGTGTCAAAGCTTAGGTTCTCCTCTTTTGTAAATAGATTTTATTTTATTTTTTGAGTTTATGAATCTTATTTAAAAATGCAATTAAATAATTTGATGTTGTTGGAATATTAAAAATAATTTTGAGTTTATGTAAATAGCTTTTGTGACAATATTTTATTTACATAAAAAATAACAATAAAACTTTAAGGATAAATAATTAATTATTAAAAATAAAAAATTATTATTTAATTCTGATTTTCAAGTATATAACAAGTAAATATCTTACATGTACACTAGTATTAATTAAGAAATTGTCTTTATATGTGATGGTATGCATATTAGGATCTTTTATGAGTCATGTCACTATCCAACATTGTGATGATTTTGAAATAAAAAAAACAAATATGACACTTTATTTTTTAAAAAAAAGATTGGATTTAAAATTTATCATCTAATATTATACTTACTAGAAACTTTAACTAGTTAATATAAATTTTATGATAAAAATAATTATATTAAAATAAATATATTATTACTCTTAAAATATCTTATGTTAAATAAATAATGATATAAATTAATTCATAAAAACCAACAAAAACCTATTACATGTTCCAAATATTACAATGATTTTGATTAAAGACAAAAGCATTGAATGCATTGTTTGAAAGGTTTCAACTGAGCTAGATTTGAGGGGTCCATTAAAACATTAATATAAAATTTTAATAGATCTTATCAATATGTAAAAGGAACCTAGTCCAATCTTATTATTATGGAATGATTTGATATCATGGCCTAATTTTAAATAAGCAAAACTTGTACTTATAATTAACATAGTTAAATTTAGGTAATCTGATTGTTCAATTTAAAATTTATAAACTAAGAAATTAACAAAATAAATATTTAAATCAAAATAAAAATTGTAGAAGTTTAGAGATTAGCCATGCATTTTCTTTATATTCTTTATTATGGTTTTTTATTTTTTTTTTATTTTGTATTTCTACTTTAATTTAAAAGTATGAAATAAAAAAATGAGGATGAAACTATAAAAAAAATGAAAAAATTAAGAAAAAAACCATTGAAAAATTTATCTTATATAAACAGTAAATCACCTTGAAGAGGGTTTCCCACAAGCATTGCACGGCGTTGAAACTTTCCTTTCACATGACCATTCCACCGAATCAGCACCTGATCTGCAGTTTTCGGAACGGTCCCAATCGTTGGCCAAGCCAATTTTGTTTCTTGCTAAGTGCACCGTATGGTGAGAAATGATCATTTCCCGTCTTGCTCTTCGGATGGATTTCATAAAGCTACCAATTGATTGTTAGTTGAGGCCCAAGCACTCGGAGACAAATTGCAGCACCGTGCAGGCTTTTCCGTCCATCATCAATGCATGGTTTTATGTCAAAACAGGAGCTGGTACACTTGAGTGTTTAAACAGTGTTGCATCGTGCGGACACAGTTCCTTTTCCTTTTTTTTCAATAAAGCACAGTAACCGAAGGAGGTTTTTATAGGGCAGTGATTTTTAATTTGAAAGATCATGTAATCTTGTCTCCTGGTATTTATTGAGCACTTATAACCAACCACATGGAAGGCTCCAATCGGGGTAGGAAAACGTTACTTCAACGTTTTGGAATTATTGGATTGGTAGCTGATGATTGCAAGAAACGCTTCCATCCTTTGAACCATGCACCTTTTGATGCAAACCTCTCTGTGGTTTCAGACCATGCATTTCGCTGTTGTCACAAACTATAAAATTAAGCTGAGCTAGAAAAGTAATACACACCCTATAATGTAAATGGATTGGTTACATGTGATATATAATATAAATCATTTGGTTATACATGATATTAAATTTATTTATATAAATATTTTATTTATTTTTAGCATTTATTAAATATTTATTTATAAATTTAATATTCAACTAATTAATTTAGAGTAAAGATAAGATAAAAAATATTTTATATAGAAAATTATAAAGTTATTATAATTATAATATTTGTATTACATCAAAGCATTATTCCTAAATATTTATATTCAATATTCTATTAAAACTAGACATTAATTAGAATTATTAAAACTAATACACATTATATTCTCTTTTTTTTTGTGAAAGAAAGCACTTGATCTTATATGTTGATGTACAATGAATGCTTAGAATTAATATGTAGGTGCTTGTCAGATAATGTACACACTGAATTAACCATATAAAAATTTTATATGAAGAGATCATTTGTGTCTATGAAAAGGTTTACATGATGATTATATAAGTGATTCTTAAATTTGATGTCACTAAATTATTTTATATAGAAAATGTTATATTTTAATCGTGCTATATGTTGTTCTAAATTAAGGGTAACAAATGAGTAAATATTAAGCATAATATAAACTATATGAAAATATTTGAGTAATTAATAGAGGATTCATTACCCTAAGTGAATTAAAAAAAATATTTCATTTGTTTTTAGATAGTATTAATTATAAGTTCTTATACAAAGTAGAATAAGATTTGAAAAGAATTTTAAATCTTATTCTAAGAATCAATGATTATAATATTAGAAACAAACATGATTTGATAGAGTAAATACACTTCATGTTATAATATCTAAATCATAACATTGATGATTAAAGGATAATAATGGGTTGTTGGATATTGTATTTGATCTTTAAATATAAATCAATTAATTATTAAATTGATAATAAATTAGTTTATTTAATTATATTTTATTTAGAGTTGTGATTTGTATTCAGACCAACTTATTAGATAGGTTAAGGAGTAACACTTATAAAAATCACTTGTTAGAAATTAAAATAGAATGATTAATTAAGTATGGTTTAATTATAAATAAATTTTAGAAATTAAGAATTAGAATATAATTTAGATAGGGAATTACAATTTTAGATTTACAAAAATTAAGTAAGGATTTGATTGAATAAATTTATAAAATTATCTTGAAATAATTGATGTGATATTATTTAGGTGACAAATTGATATTTTATCATTTAAAGTCTTGATTTTTCTTATAAATAGAATATTATAGCCATGTTTGTTTTCCAGAAAATAATTTTCAGGAAATCACTTTTCAAACTTTCCCATGTTTGTTTGCCATTAGAAAAGTTGGTCAACGAAAAATATTTTTCGGTTAACAAGAAATACTTTCCAGTCAACGGAAAACACTTTGTAGTCAACGGAAAATACTTTCTCATCAACGGAAAATACTTTCTGGTCACTTTCCAAACTTTTTAGCTGTTTTTTAATTAAAATATTTTTTAATAAAAAAAATTGGTTTGGTTTTCAGAATAGTGTTTTTCTTTTTAGCTGTGTTTGTTTTCTGAAAAGTGGTTTCCGGAAAAATACTTTTCAAACTTTCTTTTGTTTGTTTTTCAAAAAATGGTTTCTAAAAAATCACTTTCCAAACTTTCTTGTTTTTGTTTGCTTTTAAAAAAGTTGGTAAACGGAAAATACTTTCCAGTAAAAAAAAATTTTAACTTGATTTTCAGGAAAGTGTTTTCTTGAAAAATTGAGAAAAATACTTTCTGAAAGTTGTAAAAAATTTACAAATATCATTATTTGCTGATTATATCAAATTTGATCCTTAAAATTTTGATTGCTATGTATATTTTGTTTTTAATATTTATTTTTCAATTTTATTTCTTAAAATTTAATTTTTATATTAACTTCGGTACTTATTTTTATAATTGTTATTTGCTTTTCTCCTATTATTTTTTTATTAAAATTTTTTATCTATCAAATTTTGTCCTTATTCTTTTGATTGTTACTTATTTTATTTGAAATACGTTATAAAATGTTAATTATTATTATTTTAATTTCTTCATTTTTTTAGATTTGATTTTTATTATTTTGATTATTATTTATTTTATTTGAGATAATTTATAATTTGTTTTTCAATTTCATTATTATTCAACTTTTTAATTTATAATATTTGTTCCTCATTATTTTAATAAACTTGAGAAAAAAACATTAATAAATTATTTTTCAGTTTATTTTCCATAACATAATCAAATACTTGAAAGTATTTTCCAATTTATTTTCTATAACACTACCAAACATTGAAAAATAATTTATTTTTCAGGAATTCATTTTCCCCGGAATTCACTTTCTAGAAATTTATTTTTCTTGAAATTCACTTTCAAAAAGGAAATAACTTTTCTGCAAACAAACAGAGCCCATATATTCTATTTTTTTATATAATACACAATACAATACATAATATCTTAAAAACATAAAAAAAAAACACTCAAAAGCATAACAATCCATCTTTTCTAAAGGGTTTATGAGATTTTAACTAATTGATAGGTTGGATTGCAACTAAAGATTAAATAATTAATCAACTTGCATAACAATCCATCTTTTCTAAAGGGTTTATGAGATTTTAACTAATTGATAGGTTGGATTGCAACTAAAGATTAAATAATTAATCAACTTGTGGTCTGTGAGGTTTGTGAAAATTAAATTTTGAAGGAATTATTTAAAATTGAAAAACTATATGATTTTGAGGTAATATTATAAATTTTGAATAACTCTAAATCTGATATTTGTAAAATTCTAAAAAAATTATATTTATAATTTTTACAGCGTCGTCCAAGTGTAATCAACATGCAAATGTATTTCACGTGTTTTTATATATCTTACACGCTTGATAACTTTAATCAGGTTTAGAGGCACTATGGTAAGTTCATTAGGAGCAAGGAAAGGTGCACGGGCTGAAGAGGAAGATATAATTCCGGGGAAATTAGTAGAAAAATATGATGAAGGAAGCCCGTATCAAGCTGGTACCCTTTGATTTCTTTTATTATTATTATTATTATTTTTTGGACAAGCCAGAGCATTCACTATAAGAACCAAATGAGAAAATAAAATAGTAACGATAAAAAAAACAGCAAAAATAGGAAACAAAGCTTACGAACAATATTACGAAAGAAATCGAAGGATAGAGATGATGACGAAGTCTAGTAAGAACCTCAGCCTCGCAAACCATGCATGGTAGTATAAATACTCGATCTGAGATTTTTGAAGGGAAAGAGGTAAGAACAAAAGGACGAAGAAGTGGTTCTGTTGCTAATGATTTAAGAAAATCAACAATGGCAGCTGATAGTAAAACCAAACAATAGTCTCAAAAAAGAGAGGGAGAAGCGAGAAAGTTTGAAGACTTGAAATGATCGAAGCCTTACTATTTCCCATAAAGAAATTGTTGAAATATTATTGGAAGGAGCCAACGAGAAAGGGGCTTTAAGAAATTACAGAATTACAAAGCTCAAAGCCAAGGCAAAAGGTCATGCTGTCTGTGCAGATACCTTGCTTGCCAGTACATCTGCTATGTAGTTCCTTTTTCTATTGCCATGCTGAAAACTGCAATTTAAATTACTAAAATTTTTGTTTTCTAGTAAATAGTTTTATTTTCTAAGTGAATTCTAGAAAAACAAATTATTTTTGAATATTTGATAGTTTAATAGAAAATAAATTAAAAAATATTTTTTAATATTTTTTTATGTTATAAAAAATAAGTTGGAAAATAACTTATTAATATTTTATTTTTTAAAATTTATTAAAAATATAAACAAATCTTACAAATTAAAAATTTAAATGAGAATGAAATTGAAAAAAATATAATTTCATAAACTATCTCCAATAAAACAAATAATAATCAAAATAATATAGATCAAATCAAACAAATAAAAAAAATTAAAAGATGAATAAATTAAAATAATAATAATAATCATTTTATAAATTATATCAAATAAAATAAGCTAAATATGGTAGATAAAAAATTTTAATTAAAAAATAATAAGAAAAAAAATAAATAACAATTATAAAAATGAGAACCAAAGTTAATATAAAAATCAAATTCTAAGAGATAAAATTGAAAAATATTATTCAAAATAAAATTTATATAGCAATTAAAAGTTTGATAATCAAATTTGATAAAATCAGCAAGTAATATGATATTTCTAAATTTTTCAAACTTCAAAAAAATATTTTTCATTGACTAATTTTTTCTGTGACAAACAAACACAGACAAATTTAAAAAGTAATTTTTAAAAAATTATTTTCTATCAAACAAAAAAGTAATTTAAAAAGTGTTTCTTGTATTGAAAAGTGTTTTTAAAAAATTTTAATTTTTTTATTTTAAATGAATATATTTTTTATATTTTTAAATTATTTTGTTATGATAATATTAAAAAATATTTTTAAAAAATATTTTTTTAATATATTTGAAAATAAAAAATACATTAAAAAATAATTGTTACCACATTCTTAACGAAATTGTTACCACATTCTTAGAAACCCTTGGAATACTATGAAACAAGTCTTCCATCCATTGTAACAACATTAACGGAATCACTATCAATTACCACTTGGGTTTTGTTCTCAAAGGAAGAAGTAGATCTAAGCCCTACTTATGATGTATATTTGCATATATCCTAGGGGAGAGTTCAAAAGCACTTCACTTGGAAGCTAAAGTCTTTTGGATATAAAAGACTTCAATTTTTTATGTTAAGAATACGAATTATATTGAAATTTGCATATATCTCAGGGGAGAGTGCAGGTTATAAAGAGGAATTTTTTATTTAATTAGAATTAACTCTCCTAATTTTTTTTATCCTTATTATATATTATTTATTTTTGAAAGTTTTTTTTAGTATTAAACAAAATAGTTCCCTTCCACACACAAAAAAAACTTTCAAAAATAAATAATATATGGCCAAGTCTTTCAAAAAATATTGAAAACTTAATTTTGACAATAAAATATTATTTATTTTTAATATAAAGATAAAAAACATAAAAGGATTAAAATCCAAAATATTGTTAGGGATAATAATGTTTTTCTAATTAATCACCTTAAATATAAAAATAAAAAAATAAAGTTAATATTCAAAATATTATTAGAAATAATACAACTTCTTCACTTTAAATATAAAGACAAAAACTATAAGGAATTTATCTTAAATATTATTTGGGATAACATGGTAGCAAAGATTCTAATTTCATCAATAAAGAAACCTTAATAATAATTGAAAACATTTATTATAGCAAATCTGTTATAGTAAATTGATAAAAATAAAAATATCATTATGCCATAATAAAATAAAAAAAACAAACAACACAATTTATTTCATTGAAGATATACTGGAGATGTTGATATCTTTTCTTTGTACAACTAAAAGACCCATTAAAATTTATATAATAATAACAACCATTTAGGTGGTGGCCAAGTGGCAAGGACTTGGGATCAAGGGGTTTGCTCCCTCTGTGATCTCAGGTTCGAGTCCTTGGTTGTTCATATGATAGCCACTGGAGGCTTACATGGTCGTTAACTTCAGGGCCCGTGGAATTAGTCGTGGTGCGTGAAAGCTGGCCCGGACACCCAAGTTAATCTAAAAAAAAATTTATAATAATTAAGTAACTTCTGTATTCAACCAAAGACTGTTCCAGGATAGAAAGTGTCCCTGCACCCCGCGAAGAGGACATGTCATTAATCTGTTAGTTTTCCACATCTGCAATACCCTAAAACAACAAATCAGTTATTAAGACTCAATGTTCAAGATGTCTAATTAAGTTTAATTTAAACCAACTATCATTTTAAAATATCAATTAAATCCCTTAAATCATTCTATCATTAGATCAACATAAAACCTCAAACACTTTTAAAATCCTTTCATAATCAAACCCTAATAAAAAAGAAATAACAATAAGGGTTGAGTTTGGGACTGTAAAGCCAAAACACGGGTGTTATAGCCCTGGCCATGTTAATCTTTTAATTGGTACACGGCTTGATAGATTCATTACAGAGTACATTACTTTGCAATTAAATGGGAAAGATTATAAGATTAAACTGCAGGAATTGGATCCTCTGCATTATCCAGTATACGAAGCTATCGAGTGCAATGTGGCAGCATTTGACCTGATGAAGCAAAAAGACGATACTGAAACAGAGACTAGCACTGCTGATACCTCTGATACTGTCAATGCTGACGATATTACAATTGTAAGATGTGCACATTTGGCAACAGACATGGATGCGATTGGTAGTTGGCATAATAGCTGGGATTTGGAAATCAGTAAAGCAGCTGTTTCTGATGAAACTCTGTTTCCGAAAATATTGGATAGGAGATCACGACCACAAGATCTTAATTCAAATGCAAAAATTGATTCTGGGTTCTAGGAATGTTGAAGATCTAGATAGGGAGATCGATGATTGGGCTGCAAATCAATAGTTGCACGTCTCTATTTTTCTTTGTAAGGAATTAATTGCCTTATCTATGCAGATTTTCTTTTGGAATAGTTGTGGATTATTGGGCATGTCTATTAATAAGAGAGCTGTTAAAACAATGATTTTGCTTGACATTCGCATCCTTTTCGAAACTAAGCGGAGAATTTTCACACCTAGTTTTGTTTATGCAATATGGAATGATCCTAATGTCAAGTGGTTCTCAGTGGACTCTATTAATAACACTGGTGGCATCTTCGTAATGAAGGTAATTTTAAGGTTAAAACTATTGCATACAGTGGGAAATGGATAGCCATTTTCGTCTCCGTGTCAAAACGAACTTTATATGTGCAGTTATAGGTGTTGATGCAGGGAGTTTGGTTACTGAGAGGTGTATACTGTGGGAGGAGATTATTACTTTACAGGTAGCTTTTGAGGTTCCTCTGTTCATCGTAGGGGATTTTAATGAAACATTGAACCATAGTGATAAAAGTAGTAAGTGCAATGTGTTTGGTTCAAAGGAATTTGGTTCCTTCATTTCAAATTGTAATTTGCTAGAGCATCCTTTAAATGGCCATTGACCATTGATACACTAGATTTCGAGGGCAATCGATGAGTCGTGTTGTAGAGCCTTTGCGATTCCAGAATGTCATTTGCAATTCCTAGACTTGGCTTTATTCTGTTACCCTAGGGGCTTGACGAACCACCGTCAGATGCTCTTAGAGTTGCCCGACAAATCTTTATGGAGAAACTTAAAGATATATAGGCTGAATATTGCTGCAAGCACCTGGAAAGATTTTGATTGGTCCAGAAGATTGTTGTTTAGATTCCAAATTTAGATTGTGGAACGTGGCTGAATTTGGCAACCAGGATAGGAAACTGATACAGATTCAAAATGATTTTCAAAAAATGGAAAAAAGAGAGGAGTATTGTCGACTTATACAACAAGAACTTACAGATTTGAATAGACTCAACTCTGAACATTGGAAAGTTAGTAAAAGTGCTGAGGCAATTTGGGGTCAAAAGTCAAGAAAAAGTAAGTGCAAGCTACAAGATTAGAACACCAAGTTCTTTCATTTGGCAACAAGTATGAGAAGAAGCAGAAATAATAATACACAGATAAGTCGTGGAGGAGTCATTTGCACTTCTCCAATAGACATTAAGGTTGCTGTTGTTTCATACTTTACTATGGTTGAAGTCAGACAAGCAATCGATGTGGAACTGCGAAGGCCGAAGGATCAAAGGGACCAGGTCCTGATGGATTCATATTTACCCTTTACAAGAAAGTGTGGTCGTTGATCAGCGGGGTAGAAATTTTTGATATGATTATAGAATTCTTCAGACATGGGAAATTGCTGAAAGGTATTAACACTTCTCACGTGGCACTAATTCAAAAAAGCAAAAGCAACCCGCTATAGATTCTCGGAGTACATCCCAATTAGTTTGGTTCATGGCTCCTGCAAAATAATTGGTTAAGTGCTATCCTCCAGGTTGATAAATGCACTCAAGTGCCAAGTCTTATCGGCTCAAATCAAATGGCTTTCATAGTGGGAAGACAGATATTAAAGGGATTCATGATAGCTAATCGGCGGTCCACAGTGTCAAAAAAAAAAGTGGTAAGCATGGATTTATCTTGAAAGTACATATATATTTCAGAAAGCTTTCGACTTTATTATATGAGAGTACTTAGAAGAAGTAAAAACTTGCATGGGATTTGGAAGAAAATGGTTATAGAGTATATTTCAGGTTCAAACTTGGCAATTCTTATTAATGGTTCCTGGAAGCATTGGCAGTGTTATGTGAATTGGCTTGGGATTAGTTGGTGTCTGCCTAGAACAGTGCAATGGTTAATGGCAGGTTTCAAAAGAGAGCTTTAACTCTGCTATCTCTTTGGTTGAAGTCGATGGGTAGGGATTTTATGTGCTGCTACTCATGGACCAGTGCCACCCGGCTAGCAATGGATCATTCGCTCACACCTTGCTAGCTAGCTATGGACCATGTCGTGTGTATTCACATGTACCAGTGGTTAGCACTATGAGAACTGAACTGAGATTACCTAAACTTGTATTCAAGGTGCGTGGTCACCCTTATGGAACATCTAAACTCTTATGAAAGTTAGTTCTTGTCCAAAGAAAATCACAGTCAAACTAATGCTATAGCCACTTTCAAGTTGCGAGAGACTAATTACTAGCACAAATTCTCAGACCGTACTTATATGTGTGTCTATCTTAATACATCGCATTAAAAACTGACGTAGCTAGTAGGTCGATATTCTAACGTGCTTGGAATAGATTTTTATTGAACAGATTTTATAAGTGAACATTAAAACGCTTTCATGAAGGCTCATTATACAGATGAAAATGACCTTGAAAAAATAGTTATGGCAATAAATATTTAATTGATGAGGATCTAGGAGAGAAAACGCCATCCCTAGGTATTGAATAAGATCACCCGGGTTACCTAGATGACACGAGTGACTAGAATATCATCTACATGAATTGAAAACTACAAGCAAGGTTATGGCTCAGTGGTTATTGGGAGCATTTGTTAAGTTGGTTACCATTTCATATAAGACACCAACCATTGACCATTGACTATTGTACCAACCATGTGCACTCATCTAAGATGTCAAAGGTTGGCAACCACCATTGTTAAAGAAGAGCTGGAGTTGGCAGACACTTTTGTTGAAAAAGAGCCTCCATGAATGCCTATAAATAGAGGCATATGTTAAAGAGCAAAATGAGAGAAGAGAATTGTGAAAATGTGAAGAGAGTAGAGAGGAAGAGAGAGTTGCAAGTGCAGCAAAGAGAGCTGAGAGTTGAGTATGAAAGGGTGTTATCCTCCTCTTCCATGTATATGTTTTTATTCTTTCTCTATCTCTAAATATATTGACTTCTCCCGTGGATGTAGGTGATTTGCCGAACCACGTAAAATATTGTGTCAGCGTGCTTGGTCTCCTATGAGCAAATATCAGTACATCACTGATCGAATTCCCCAACAATTGGTATCAGAGCACATGGTTTAACGTGGTGTTTGATTTTGCTCAAAGATGAAAGTTGTTAAAATTATATTTTGACCATACCACTGGATAGAGGAGGAAGAGACGAAGCCACTGGTGACAACCGAGTTGAAATCTAACGTCGAAATCTGTAGCACGCGTCGTCACGTGCCGGCGGGGTGACTGCCCACGCACACAGACGCGCGCCACGTGTCACATGCGTCTTCTTCACCCGGATAGGCTGACCCGACCCGAATACTAGACGATCCGACCAATGTGTGAGATCCGGATAAGGATGACGTCATAGTTTCATCAGCATACACAGGTGGCATGACATGTCAGCACCCACGTCATTAAAGTGGGACCCACTGCCATATCACCAGCCGTGAGCCGAGCCGAGGGACAGGATTCTGTGTGGTAGAGTCTACATACAACCGGATCTGAGATTAAATCTGGACCACTGATCAGCCGAAAATTATTTTGATGAGATCTCAACCGTCTGAAGTGGGTTTGGATGATTTTAGACTTGTTTCCAGCTAATTTGATCATTCTGGATGCAATGGTACGGTCCGATCTTTGAGATTAAGATTAGAAATGGTGGTGGTGAATTATTAAAGAGAGATTGCCCGATCTGGAAGAATCTGATGGTCATTATGGTGGTCGATGAAGATGAATAAGAAGAAAAATCACACATGTTTGCCCAATTACATGTGTTGAATTGTTATGTGGGGAATTTTAATTGCCTTGAGGGAAGACAAAATTGGAACACTCTGGACACCCGATCATGTGGACAATTTTAAGGTGAAGAGTGAAATTTGATGAAGACCAATCTTGACGAATCTGAGCACTGGTAGTCTCGTTAGATGTTGAGAAATCAGGTATAAAACAAGGAAACCCCAGATCACTTGTAAAGAAAAGCCGCGACAAAGCTAGCAAATAGTTGTATATACGGAAAAACAGTACGATGGATAGATATGACCTAAGAAGTTATGTCTAGGAGATTAGGTTTTAAGCGGGATCGGTGTGACCCCTCCAATCTTTCCTAGGAACTTGCTTAGTGGAAGGATTATCCATACGGTACTATTTTCGTATATGTGATAGCTTGTTATGAAACTATTGAAGACTAGCAAGATGACGGCACAAAGGAACAGATGGGTTCTGTATGATCAAGGATCTGATGGAGTGGTGATTTCTCCAAGAAAGTTAGATTCGGTGATTGTAATTTCTCGAGGGGAGAATTGGTGAAGACCCTGATAATGGTAGAGAAATACATCAAGAAGATGAAGATTAGCACCCTATTTTGACTTGGTTAAATATTATGACAGATGAGCTGCTGTCAAACATAAGCAAGGAATATGGAGAAATCTGGAGAATAGAAAATGCATGAGGACACACGGAGATTGTGTCGGAGTACCCGGAGGATCCAATGAGGTACTATAATGATACAGTAGGTACAAGAAGAAGAAGAGTTCTCAGATGAAGCTTAGAGCAGAGACTATGAGAAGTTGTATAATAGGAAGTCTCTTATGCTCTTAATAAAGGCAACAAGCAAGGATCTTTCAATGCATGCAAGGATGGAAGGATCAACTATTGTAGATGCACTTAATTGAGGGGGTGAAAATGCCTGTGATAAAAGGCGATCGCCTATGATGAAAGGCGAAGACACCAAAGAGAGTTGGTGTGGGTGGAGCTGTTAAGCAGAAAGGCATAAAAACTCTAAATATAGAAATTAAGATGGAGGATTGTGAGGCGTATACCGTAACTTTCTCTTTCTATGTAATTAGTGGCAGTGATCTCTCCCATAATCCACATGGTGGTAGAGAATTTATGGAGCCACTTTGAAGAATCTCAGCTAAAGGAGGATGCGACCTCCTATGAAAGGCGAAGACACCTTAAAGAGAAGGTGTGCAGGCTATGAGATGAGCCCATGATTAGACCGCCGCATGACGACGAGCGGAGACACCTCAAGCGAAGGTATGAGGGCAGTGGAAGGAGCCCAATTCAGAACACCCTAGAGCCAATATGATGGCTAGGTAAGAGTAGACAGATGGATAGCCAATGAAATGGCTATGATGAGTATGAAGACTAATGCAAGATTGACTTTCATGGATATTGCCCTCATGTTAAAGATCAATGAGCTAGAAGACATTTGCCTTGGACAATAAGTGGATGACTTGTAGAGCATTAAGACGCGGCTACTATGAAGGAGCAGAGGGCATGCACAGGTTCCGGGAACAAGTTGACTCTTGTCAAGGTGGTGAGCTCGGTAATAGCATTATAATACTCAGAGTATGAAGACGAATATGGATCAACCTTTTATGGGTTGCCCTCATGGTTAAAGGTGGAAAGCTACCTGGACTCTTGAGACTAAGAATGGGAGACTCATGGAGAAGTAAGGCGTGGTTTCTAGGATGGAACAGAGGGCAGGCGCAACTCCTGGATGAGTAAACTCTTAGAAGAGTGGTGAGCTTGTGATCATATTGAGATACTCAGATAATGACTGTCGCACTTGAAATATCCATTTGAGGGGGTGTTATAAGCCTTGATGTGAGGCTTGATGAATCATTCTAGACCGAGCATGGTTGATATGCTCGAAGGGGAATGTTGTTCCAGAGACAAGCATTAACACTATTCAGATGTGATGTGGCAGACCATCTAGTTATAGTGATCCTTTTATGTGAGAAAAAGGTGTGCTTAGGTTACTCTGATGATTGAAAGGTTTGGTAAGTACCTGTAAACTTGGCCACAAACGCTCTCAAAATGGAAAGCTTCAAAGTGTTGCAAGATGCAAGCTTGTATTGAAGAAGCAAGAGGACAGTTGCCCTACATGAATGGCAAAGGGGGTGATTGTTAGGTTGGTTTTCATTTCATGTAAGGCACCAACCATTGACCATTGACTATTGCACCAACCATGTGCACTCATCCAAGATGTCAAAGGTTGGCAGCCACCATTGTTGAAGAAGAGCTGGAGTTGGCAGCCACTTTTGTTGAAGAAGAGCCTCTATGAATGCCTATAAATAGAGTCATATGTTAAAGAGCAAAATGAGAGAAGAGAATTGTGAAAATGTGAAGAGAGTAGAGAGGAAGAGAGAGCTGCAATGGCAGCAGCTGCAAGTGCAGCAAAGAGAATTGAGAGTTGAGTATGAAAGGGTGTTATCCTCCTCTTCCATGTATATGTTTTTATTCTTTCTCTATCTCTAAATATATTGACTTCTCCCATAGCTGTAGGCGATTTGCCGAACCACGTAAAATATTGTGTTAGTGTGCTTGGCCTTCTATGAGCAAATATCAGTATATCACCGATCGGATTCTCCAACAGCATTCTCTTTCATTCAAACATGGTTTGAGTTTTAGTGGGAGTGGGGTTGGAGGGTTTTTCTCTTCTGGATCTATCTATGCACGGTATACTTGTCACTCTCACGGTGCTTTACATGCTCACTGAACTTGCAGGGTATTCAATAAACTCGGAAAATAATCAAGGGACGTGTTAATTGGCCTGAACACTCCAGTTATTAAAAAAAAAATTAGAAACCCTAGCTAACCAGGAAGTCATTTAACCTGGAAAACCACGCCCGAAGCTATGAGCGAGGCCATATAATAATTTACAAAAATTTATGGAATTATACTAAACAAGGTAACTAATATGTGGGGTCGTCTAAACATCTTTTTGTGGAGAAGCATGCAACAGTACAATATAAAAATCAAGTTATTTAATCCCCCATCCTCAATTAATACATCAATGAAGATTTTTTTCCTATTAGATGAGGTTTTAGAGTTTTATTATATTTGTTTTTGCATTTTAAAATTACTTTTAAACAAAATTGACTTTTTTGAAAAAAATTCTCTACTTAAAATTAATTTTTTTATGTTTTTAGATTGTTTTAATACGTTGATATTAAAAAAAATTAAAAATTAAAAATATTTTAATGTATTTTCAAATAAAAAATACTTTAAAAACAACCATTACCACAATATCAAATATATTTTTAATAAATGGATATGTGTCGATGAATAAGAGGACTAGGACATTTTGTCATTTATTGTCAAAAAATTATCTCAACTCAATAGTTTAAATTGTTAGATGAGATTTTCAGATATAATTTATATTATTTTCTAACACATCCTCTCAAGTAAAAGTTTTTTTGACTTGAAATTTACATAAACTCACATTATCTTGTACTTAATTTTTATTAAATAAATGAGAATGGTGAGATTTGAACTTGTAAATACTTAGTCATTAAAATTCTGATATTATATTAAAGAATCATCTCAATCCAATAACTTAAACTGTTAGATAAGTTTTTCATATATGATTTATATTATTTTTTAATATTTATGGTTAAAGATTAGGGTAATGTAACTAAATTAAGGCTAGTATTAGCTAAAAATAAACCTCAAAGGACTTCTAGTTATAACTAGTCATGCTAAATGTAATTTTAGTAAATGGATATATATTGATGAAGAAGGTGACTAGGATGTTTGGCCATTTATGGATAAAAATTAGGGTAATATATAATAGGAGAACTTTGTGTGTTATATAGCTAACTGGTTATTTATTTAACTCGTGCTTTGACACGTATCAAATAGTCGTGTTTTTTTAACAACAAATATTCAACTGGCTGGACACTTCGAAAAACTGTACACTGATTCTTAATTTTCATTTGCAGGCTTGAATAGATGCAGGAAAAGCTGCAGGTTGAGGTGTTTGAATTATCTCAAGCCAGGTATCAAGAGAGGACAGTATTCTGAGGACGAAGAAGACTTAATTATCAAGCTACACAGGTTGCTTGGCAATAGGCAAGTGAAAATGTGTACATATATTATATGTCACGTGCAGTGCAAACCGTGCTTGGAAGTATCAATACTCGATCTGAGATTGTTGAGCAAAAAGACGTAAAAAACAAGGGATGAAGAAGTGGTAGACTATTGCTAGTGATCTAGGAAAAACCACCAATGGCAGCTGATAGCAAAACTATAAGAAATCCTCATACGAGAGAGAGGGAGAGACGAGAAAGTTCGAAGGCTTGAATTGATCGAAGCCTTGATTTTATTTATGAAAGTTGATGAAATATTATTGGAAGGAGCCAGCAAGAAATTGGCTTTACGAAATTACACAGTTACAAAGCTCAAATCCAAGCCAAAAGGTCATGCTGTCTGTGCAGACCTTAATTTTCCCGCCCATCTGCAATATAGTTCCTTTCTCTATTGACATGCTGGAAACCAGAATCTAAATTACTAATCAAAATTGTAATCCTGCTAAACAAGCCTTGAAATCTCCATGGTCGGTCCTGACCAGAGCCTTCCATCTATTAAACAGCGTTGACCGTATCACTCTCAAGTAGATCGAAGCCATATAGCTTACGGGAGAATTCAAAATCACTTCACTTGGAAGCTAAAGTATTTTGGAATATAAAGAGGTATTTTTGTTTTTAATGATAAGAAAACCAATCGTAATAAAATGAAGTCAATTAGGTTATAAAGGGAAATTCCTGATTCAATTATAATTACCTCAATTAATTTCACATATGTGGTGCGATATATGAACATAGATATAAAATACAGTATGTTTTGTTACACAGATGGTAATTGATTGCTGGTAGACTTCCAGGAAGAACAGAAAATGATGCAAGGAATTATTGGAACAAAAACCTGCGTAAGAAGGTGGTTTCTCCCAAAAGACCATGAAATGTTGTCACCTAGTGTTTGTCAAGAACTGATATCCAAACTCCAATCGATGGGCGAAAACGTTATTTAACGATTTGGAATTTTAATACTAGTTTTTTTGTTTGGAGAATTTTAATGCTATTAAACAAGCCTTGAAGTCTCCATAGTAGGTCCTGACGAGTGTCTTCCATCTATTTAACAACGTTCGTTGCCCGAATCACACTCTATTACCCGTGCCTCTTCAGTTTTGTTTCGAAAGGAAGAAGTAGATCGAAACCTTGATTAACTCTACGGAAAATTTATTATTTTTTGTTACACAGGTCATTGATTGCCGGTAGACTTCCAGGAAGAACAGCAAATGATGTCAAGAATTATTGGAACACAAACCTGCGTAAGAAGGTGGTTTCTAGCACCAGATAAGCTCAAACAAAACCAGAACCAAAAGCAATAACAAAAGCCAACATAATAAAGCCTCGACCTCATAAATTCAAAAGTTCATGCTCGTTAGGAGGAAAAGGTATTCCATTTTTCATGGTGGTTTTCAATATGGGTACGATCTGTGGAAGCCATGTACTACATCAGCATTGTCCCCTTCCGATATTATTGAAGTGGAAAGCATGTGGTGGGAAAGCTTGTTAGATGACAAAGAAATTAATGCATCGAACAGCACCAGATGTCTGGGTTCTGGGTCAGAAGCTGACCAAGAGCCTATCAAAAAGTCTTTTTGTAGAGGACACCGCTCCAGAAGGGATATTAATTGCAGACGTGTTCTGTTGTGAACAAGGACATCATTGTTGTAGTGACCTTTCTTGGAATTTAGTCAATACTTGAAATACTTTAGCCTGCATTGTTGTAATATACTAATATTAGTTAAAATCTGAAAGCTTGTCGTACTTTCTTTAAAAAAATAAAAAATAAATAAACCAGGCTTCTTTATAGGACCTGCTTCTTCTTTTTTATTTTTTTGTTACTCTTTATTTCTTGTTTTTAGATTGAATATAAATTTAAAAAAATATATTTAACCTAATTAAATATTTAAATCACAAATATAACAAGTTAAGTCATAATAATTAAATTATTTTTTCTATTATTTCTTTTTTAAATAATATTTTTTAGTATATTTTTTTAAAATATAATTTTAAAATTTATATTTCAACTAATATCATTTACATATGATCTTTATTATTACTATTTAAGCTCTTTTTGGATAGAAATTTTTTTTGTGTGTTTAATGTATTTAATTTTAAAAAAAATTATTCTGATTTTTCTATATTTTTTTATTTCTTTTATACAAACAAATTATTTTTGAAAATAAAATATAATTATTTTTTGATGTCTTACATAATATATTTTCACTTTTATTTTATTTAATCAATTTAATATATTTTTAATATCATTTAATTGAATAAAAATTAATTTTAATAAATAAATACAACATATTAATTGTTATTTCTTGCAAGACTAAATATCATAATATATATATATAGATATATATATATATATGTTTTTTTATTTTCTCAGTTTTATTTTTTTGTTATTGTTAATACTTTTTTTATTTATTAACAAACATAATTTAAAATTTATTTGATTACATGCATATATAAGCTTTTCAATTTATACTTTAAGATTTTTTATGAACAACAATGCATTGAAAAAACTGTAAATACAAATTTTTTGCTAGAGAAAAAACATTTAGCCCATGGAGCGCAGGTTATAGTACATTATTATTATTATTGCAATAAATAACCTAATTTAAAAAAAATAACAAATAAAAAAAAAGTTGAAAATTAGGTTAAGACAATACTAATTGAAAGTTTGATTACTAATAAGGATGGAATTATAAATTTAGAAATCAATTTGGTTAAAAATTAAAAAAATTAATAGGTTTGAGGACTTGATTAAAATTTAATTAAATTAATTAATGAAACCATGAGCTTAATTTAAAAAATACTAGAATTTAAGACTTATTCAAGGTAAAATTGCAAGAAAGTAAAGTCCCTGGACAAAGTGAAATACTGGGGTGGGTATTTTAGAGTTTAATTGATTTTTCCTGAAATAATTTTAAAAAAATTAATAGTTAAAGGATCAATTAAGAATCTAATTGAATAATCCAGAAATCAAACTGTTTTGTAAATAAAATATTCAGACGTTCAATTATAATTTTATTCAGGGGTAAAATAAAAACAATTCCTTGATTAGGGACCCAACTATTAAATGTCAGAAGTTCAGAGATCAAATTGGATCATTCAGTTGAAAACGGCGCCGTTTCACTGTTCACAGCCTTCTTCATCGCTCCGATTCAACAGGAAATCCACCATCAATCATGGTCACGTCTGTGCCCCATGATTGTGCCACCTACAGTAATGGATGCCATTCCATGACTCCATTATTCACGTTCTCTGGCTTTATAAAAGCCAGAGAAAGAACAACACCGGGAGGGGGAGAACGAAGGAGCAGAAAAAAAAAACAGACGCAGAACAGGGGGTTTTCTGGAGATAAAACAAGAACACAAGGGAGAGACACACAGGAGGAACAGAGGAAAGGCACTGGGGACGGACGAAAACAGAGATAACAGAAGGAAAAAAACAGAAACGAAAGAGCCAGAGACGGGTGGAGAAGAATGCAAACACCGGACGCAAACCCAGAGAGAACGGACAGAACTAAAGATGCAGAGGGAACGAAGACGAAGGAGAAAAACACAGAACCAAAAAGAAACAGAAGGAACAGAGGAGAGTTCAGCCATCACACCATCATCGGCCTGTTTACCAGCAGAGCAGGTAAGCTTCCTTTAGCTTTGAATAATTCACGCATGCCAGCCTTTGCCCAGCCGGGTCGCTGGCTAGGCCAGTGAGTGGGTTGGGCTGACTGGGTCTGGCTCAGTCTTGTGAGACTGCGTCAAACCTAAATAAAAAAACATGAGGTTGGGCTGGACCTCAACCTCAAGCCCATCCTGTTAAATTTGTTTTGGGTCCAAGACGTGTTTGATAAAATATATCTTTATACTTTATTCTTTTTAATTTTATTTTGCTATTTAGTTAAGGAGGCTTGTGTGAATATCATAAAATTTCAAAAAAAAAATCATGGATATTTTTGAATTTATTTATAGGTTTTTCATGTTTTTTTTTGTATTTCATTATATAATTGATATGTGAATTTTTGCTATGAAATGCAAATTTGGTGAGTAATTCTTTTTTTCTTAAAAATAAATATATGCATTGATTTAAATTTATTTTACTGGTTTATTTAGTGACACTACAATTAGGAATACTATATTTTTTTATAATATATACTAACGTTAGAGTTGAAAATATATGTTGTTGAATATTCATTGATGCTAGAGTACGGAATATTACAAGTAGATCATTATAAATATAAACTAACAAATTCTTAGCAATTTAAAACAAAATCAATAATGTAGTCTGTATAAAACAGAACACTTAAAGGGTGATAATATGTTTTTTTTTGTGTAACCAGTCTCATCTCATAAAATCTATGTTAATCAATTAGTGTTTTTAGTGATCATAGTAATAGGTGATGACTTCTTACACAACACATTTTCTTGTCAAAGAATAATAAGCCAGAAATCTATTTTTTTTAAAACCATCGCAATGTCAGGTGCGATAATTGTTGTTGTTATTATTATTGTATAAAAAACGATTCATGTTAATAAGAGAAATTAATTGTTAGATATTGGTATAAACCATTTATGAGTTAGTCCCAAAACCATATTTTTTTCAACCTAAAAGAAAATAATAAATAATAATAACTAAAGGACTAGTGATGTGACCAAACCTAGCTAAAGAAGATCTCAGGTACATACAAAAAAATCAAGTGAAAATATGAAAAAATTTAAAGCATAATAATATTTCATTATACCAAAAACTTAATAAACAATACAGATTTAATGTCAAACTAAATGATTATTGGATGAATCTATTTAAAAATTAAGTTCAATCACATAATTAAATATTTAATAGGCTAATTTTATTTAATCATGAGCCAGATTAAATATTTAATTATATTTAAGAATTAATTTGGGTCAAATTCAAGAATTTAATAAGATGTAATAACTTAATTATACTTCAAATAAGTCAGATTAATTTTGTTAAGGACTTAATTATACTTTAAATGTGTCAAATTAATTTTGTTAAGAATTTAATAAGATGTAATGACTTAATTGTACTTCAATAGATCAAATTAATTTTGTTAAGGACCTAATTGGTGAAAATTTTAGTTCAAAACCCAATTTGAGCTTCAATGAAAATATTAAAATTTTACAAGATTAAATTTAATTTTTAAAAAATCAATTAATTCAAATTGAAGATAAAATAGCAAGAAAATCATAATTTTTGGTCAATTAAGAGCTACATTGAAGGAACTTGAAGCCATTAATCATTTTAAAAAAGATATCGAACTCGAGGTACCTAATTGTTTGAACTCATAGATGAAATTGAAGAAAATTAAAAGTTTAATGAGTAATTAAGGGTTAATCAGCATAAATCTAAGACTAATAACTAATATGAAAAGGGAGCATGAATTCATGATGATATTTAAGCTTAGCGGGAATAAAATTATATAAAATTAAAAGTTTATGGTCTATTACAGACGTAATGAGAGAAATTAAAAGTCAAAGGAACAAATTACACTTTGGCCAAATCTCTATATTAAAACCTTAAAAACCAAAATAATACTGTTTTATTTCAATGAAATAGCATATTTTGATCAAAATAACATCGTTTTGACCCAAACGATTAAAAAATAGGACGAAACAATATGTTTTCTGGTTACTGTTTATTATTTTCTTCCTTTTTAGCCTGAAAACATTAGTCATGGGGCTAACTTTTTAGCATTTAATGTTTCATCTCTCAGTCAAACCAGACAAACCATACACTAACATGATGGCATGACACTTGACCATACTCTGATATGGTTTTTTATGGCCGATTAGCACCACAACAATTGTAACATTAGCGTAAAGAAGCCACTTTAAACAGCCTTCAATTATTAAATTTGACAATTCATGATGACCACTTCAAATGAGTTGGGATCCTTCCAATTTGAATCAATGGCCAAGATTTGTCCCTAAAAAGGATAAAATGTTCATTTTCCACCCCCTAGGATAAATTCCAAGCAATAAACACCAAAAAGTCAATATGCAAAGCTGGCAAAACATTATCTTTTCCCTATTTTTTCGGCCAATTTTATTCTCTCTTTACTCCTTCATCCACCAACCATCTCGTCATTGGTGTAATGTCTCATAAAATTCAATGGATTCATGATACATTAAATATTCATAACAAGCTAGAAATGAGGTATTTTTTTTATATTATCATGTTCCATTGATACATTCCAAGATACCATATATTATTATATGATATCCATTGATTTAATACATCACACACATACACATAACTTATGGTAGCATCATAAAAGGAGGCATATTTTTATCGTATCAATAACGCCATAAACCACATCCTGACTTTTATCATAACTTATGTTTAGGTTATTCCCATATTTATTTTCTTTTTAAAAAAAAACTCAAATAATGTTGTTTTGAACGACATTGTTCTCCTTCATCCCTTACATATACAAAGGTAGGGGAAAATGAGGTTTGTTCTCCTACTTTTTTTCTCGTTTTTCCTCTCTCCCACTTGTACAGACCTTGTCAAAACCTATACCCCTCACCTATCCAGACAAAAATATAGAGGGACAGACCCTACAGGCGACCTTTAGGCAGCTGCTTGTGGCCGTCCAACCACCCTACCCCTATGCTATGACTGGACAAGGGTAGTGGCACACTCTCCACTTTTTCCTCCTTATCAATACCCGTGGAGAGAGATGAATAAGGTGGAGAAAAATAGAGAGAAGGAAGAGATAAGCATAGAATGAAAGGAATAAAAACCGAACGAAGGAGAAATATAAAAAATGCTAAGAAAGGAAGAAGAACCACCAGCCAAGCAGTGCCTCCTAGTTTGCCGCCACCACCAGCATTGTGAGTTACTAGCATTATCACCACAACTAGAAAATAAAACAAAAAATAGAGAGTAAAAAAAATAAAGCACAAAAGGGAAATAAGGCCAAAAAATTAAAGATAAACAAAAAAACAAATGATAAGGAGGAAAAACATAGGCTTGTGACTTTGCATAGTGAAGAAAAAGAAAAAACTACTACATGGCCGCTATCACCACCACAAGCCAGTGTTAGCCCAGCTATCAGAGCACCTCCAATCCAAGTAATTCTTTCCCCCTCAACTTTGTTTCCTGTTTCATTTTCTTGCATGCAGAACATGCATTGTGCACATTTTTACCTGGAAAAATAATTAGCACTGTAATTGGGTAATTATAATTGATTGGTTACTATGTATTGGCACAGTAACCAGTCTGGGTTAGATCATCAACCTAGTCCACGTGGCTAGGTTGAGTCTAACCTAATATAAGATAGTTTGTCTTTTATTTTGGGCTGAGCATGGCTCACTTTCTTTTTGCGTCCAATATGGCCAGCTAAAAAATTAAAAATATATTTTAAAAAACATTGATAATTTTCTCGCGTATTTTTCTATCTATTTTTGTTAATATCGGTTTGTATTTTTATACCACAACGATACAAATCCAACTTTAAAATGCCTGGTTTTTGTCAAAATATTGTAAAAGTTAAAAAAAATAATGTCTTGTTTTCATGCATACAACCAAATCTCTAAAAACAATCTATCATATTATATTTTCATACCACAAAGAAAATCTCAAAAATATGGGTTAGCATGTATTTTGACTTTAATAACCAGTTTATTAAAGTCACGAGAGCTTGGTCAATATTTTAAAAATACCCAAAAAATTATTTTGTTTTCTTTTAATATCTTCTATTACAAAATTACAAGACGTACTCCTAATATTAAAATTAGCTTCTTTAATTGAGATATAAAACTCTTAGGCTTTATCTTATGATATAAGAATCTCCTTACGAAGGATAACTTTTTTTAAACTGTAGACAAATCAATAATTAGAAATACAATAAAACCATAGCATATATCAAACAATAAAATAATGCAAACTACCTAAGATACGGTAAATTTAAGGTGTTAATATCTTTTCTTTAAGCAACTAGTCTTGTACCTGATCTCTAAGACCATTTAGGGTTCCTAGTGACCAAAATACTATATGGTAACTTTTATTCCTACTTTCTATGGATAAAAGCCAAGAATTTATTATCTCATTATTTTTTCTAGATAGATACACTTATATATAAGAGTGAACATTAATCATCGCGACGCCGAACATATATAACAACTTTGAAAGTCAACATCATAAGGTTCTACAAAAATACAAATAAGCAATTCATAGCTATTATATAGTTGTTATAAAATACAAGTTGCCTATTCATACGATTACATAATTTATCATAAAATACTTATGATGAAGTTTCTAGGTGTCATGGCTATGAGACATCATTGTTAGAAACCAAATTCAATGTAAGTGTATAAAGAATTTCTTATAATATAATTGGATAATTGATATGTACTTGTAATCATATTAACAATTTAAATGGGTAGATTCTCATTAATGACTTCCTACTGAGTCTATCCTTAACATTTTACTTCATATACATGTGTGACCTTACGCCACATTATTTTCTTTGATCTATATTCAACACCAATCAATAACGTGTATTATGGTCTAAAAACCTTTTTACATTTGGCATCCTTCCATAGATGATTATTATTTCCTAAATATGGTCATTTTTTCTATGGTTATTAAACATTAATTGCAATTGTAGTTGACACGTCACTATTTTTAGTTTAGCATATCAATTACTTTCAAAAAGTAATTATTATGATCATTACCAACTAATGATAATCTCATTCAATCATCTTAGTTATCCAACATTGATATCACTAGCTAAAGCAATTTTACTTGCTTTTTTTAATGGCAATCAACTCCAGTCAGGTCTTGATCAAAATCTGTCCTTATAAAGGTTGAATTAGGGAAGATGATCGACTTAAGGGACTAACCATTACTGCCGGATGAGAAGGTCACTTAATGGTTCTATCGAAGACCTTTCATGGCTATCATGATTTAAAGAGGATGAAAATTGAGTGACAATTTAACTCTCGATTGAGAAGTGGGACTCGATTAGAAAAGGGGTTGGTCTAGTTTTGTAGAAAGGAAGGTGAGGAGAGGAAGTGTAGTGGTTGTGAAGGGTGGCAGTCGAGAGAGACAAGGCTAGTGATGAGAGATGAAGAGCTTGAAATGAAATGTTATAAAAATAGAGAGAAAGAGGAAATAGGGGAGATAAAAACGGTCTCTAATTCCTAAGACCAAAGAAGAAGAGAGAAGACTAAAACTGAAGGGGGTAGCAGTAGCTAGTATAGGGTTCGATCGCCCCCTTTATTTTAATTTTTTTTTTTATGATTTTTATAATCTTCTTATTTTTTTTTGTAACATTATCCTCCTTTTATAAAAAAAAATCCTTTTTAGATTTATTTTTTTTGTAATGGCCTCCCCCTTGTATGCATACATTGAAATTTGTATTTACAGTCTAGGAATCTTATCACATATAAGAAATAAAGTCTCAAATAAACTTGTTTTTTTAAAAAAAAATTGCATTTGGTTAATAATAAAATTCAAAAGCAGATAACTATATTTAGCTTGATGATAAGGATAAAATGATAAAAGTACATTGGACTCCCTAATTTTCACGCAAGTTGACAAATCATATTTTTCATCAAAATAAATATCTGATCTTTTAATTTTATATTTTAACATCTGTAAAATTAAATTAAAAACTAATGGACCAAAATTATGTTATAACATCTAGTTTTTGAAATAGTTCGAGATACTTCTTCCTAGATTCCCTCTCTTAAGTTTCTTATTTGTTTTGTAAGCTCCATCATCAGATCCTAAAGAGGGGATCCTTTTATTTTGCAATTCTTTCTCTCTCCAATTTAAATCTTCATTTGTTTTACTTAAGGAGTTAAATCTTCCTTGAGCTTTATTAGAATTTAGGGTAGCACTCGTATAGGGTCTACGTTGTCCTTCCACAACAAAGAGACATAGAATACATTATGAACATTGGCCAACTATAGGGGCAAATCTATTTTATAGCCTATAAGTCCGATGCATCTTAGGATTTTAAAAAGCATGATGAATCTAATAGTTAACTTATCTTTCAATCTAAATCTCAACATATTCTTTCATAAGGCTACCTTTAGAAATTCTTTCTTTCCTATGTTAGACTCGAAGGGTCTCCTTTGGATATTTACATACTTATTTTATCTATTTTGAGTAGCTTTTATCTGATTTTTTATGACTCTTACCTTTTTGGTAGTAACTTGGATTAATTTTGCATCATATAGTTTCTTGTCCCTTACCTCTTCAAAGCGCAAGAAAGTTCTGTACTTCCTACCGTATAAGGCTTTATATAGGGCCATTTTTATTGTTATCTATTGACTATTATTGTATATGAATTCCACTAATGTTACTGTTCTTTATAGTTTCCTCCAAACTCTAAAACACATATTCTTAATAAATCTTTTAGAATTTAGATGACCGATTTAAATTGGTTCATCAATCTAAAGGTAGAAGGTAGTGCTCATATCCAACATTGTTCGTATGACGTGTTGTATGCTTGACCAAAAGCAAGAGGTAAACCTAGGATCCTAATCCGAGATGATGGATATGGGGATTCCATAAAGCAAGTTTATATATGATGTCCACCATCTACACTAGTAAAAACAAAGCAAAATTTGCTAAGCAATCTGTAATTACTCATATTGCACCATTCCTTTCTCTTTTTTTTTCATCTAGGTAGACCTCATATGAAATCCTCAGTGGTCATTTGCCAATTCCATTCAGGAATTAGTAAAGATTGTAACTATCCTACTAGCTTTTGGTGTTTCACTTTAACTTAACAAATACAACACCTTGCCACATAATCAGCTATCTATCTTTTTATGTGGGACCACTAATAATGTCATTTTAGATCCAAGTATATTTTAGTACTACCTAAATATATAGTAAATTTAGACTCGTGTGTCTCTTGTAATACCTTCTGTTTGACCACTCTTTTGTTAGGTACATACATATGTTGTCTCATCATCAACACTCCATCATTTATTATTCAAAAAGGGGTTTCAATCCCAACATTCACTTTACTTCTTATTTTAGACCCTTACTATCTTCGTTTTAGGCTTGTAATAAATATTCTTGATATGTCATTTGTATTGTTAATTATGTTATTAACACCCTTTCAAAATTGGTGTCCAACTGGGTCTTTAATCCCCTCAGCTCAGCTAGTGATCATTCCTCTTATATAGGTGCTTATTTAGAGTCATTTTATTTTTACAGCCAAAAATATTTGTTACAATATTTGCCTTTCTATTATAGTATTTTATATTACAATTATAATTTTTAATGAGTTTTATCCTTCTTTGTCAAATATTTAACTCTTTTTGCATATTAGATACTTTAAACTTTTATAGCCGATGAAGATTTAGACTTGAGACCAATAGAGGTAATGTCTCCATACCAATAGGGAAAATAATAATTATAGGTCATGTACTAGGTAATTTATCTCATGTATTTTTAATTGTCTTAATACATAGGTGATCATTTTCTCGTGTTGCATTAAAACGCATTTAAGCCTTTTTTTTAAGGCATCACTTTAAACCTTCAAGCCCTTAATTTCTGATGGAAATGTTATCACAAGGGTAGTGGCAAACCTCTTCTTTATTGAAGCTAGTTGAGTTTATAATATAAATCACGGATTTAATGAAATGAACTTATTTGTTTATATTGTTTTTTTAATAATATCTTATTTTGATATATATTTTTTTTAAATAATTTTTAAATTTATATTTCAATTACTATTTCTCGTATCTATGCCTATTTAATCAATTTATCTAAGCCTTAAGACCTTCACCTAGACATTATCTGCGTGTCAGATTCTAAATAATATGAAAGAAGCCTTAATTGATTCTAGGTGAGCATAAGCCATACAAGAAAAGATGGAAGCTTTACAGAAAAATAACACATGGAGGTTAATACAAAAACTTGAAAGGAAAAAAGATTGTGCAGTGCAAATAGATGCTTTCAATTAAATATAAAATTGATGGATTCATTGACCGATACAAAATAATATTGATGGCAAAAAAATTTACATGAACATATAAACTCACAAGTTGATGAACTAAATATTGTTAGACTCTTACTATATTTTGTAATAAATTTAGATTGTTCGTCACTCTAGCTCGATGTTTATGAGTTACTGAGTTATAATAAAATAAAAATACTAGTTATATGGATCAAATCCTTTTATTTAAGGGTCAGCTGTTATACTAACTAAGAATAAATGTCTAAAATCTCTCATTGTATTTATATATCCTATAATTTGATTCAAATGAAATATGGAATTTTGATATGAAATTTTACTAAGTCTAACACGATGAGCAGTCATCTTAGCTACCATCAACTAGTAATGCTCCAAGTATTCCTCCAACACAATTATACTTTATTTTCACTTGGTCTGAATGTTTAAATTTTAAATTCTTAGTAATTTACTAATGAGGTATTTATATGTCTAAAATCATTTTTTTTATCCACAAGGTATTAAATCATCATAATTACTACAAATGTTTAGCAAGCCATCTTGGTTTTGTAATCGAAGTGGTTATTATTAGCTTGATCATAATGGTTAAGTAAAGGAAACTATCATGGTGACAAAAGGGTGTGTTAAGTGTTACTAAAAATTTCTTTGACTATATTAAACCTCGAACCTAATCAATACTTAAACAAAAAAAATACATAAAAATTTCACCAAATAAATATTTTAATTCAAATATAATAATAAAATCAAATGTTAGAAAAACTCCACGTATAATTTTCATAACATCAAATAATCTTAGTTTGAATAAGAATATTTCAATGGGAAATTTTAACTTTCTCATTCCTAAATTCTTAAATTATTACAATGCAGTCCTTTGATCTTGTGGGTAAAATCTAGAGCTTGTACGCTATTGAGTACTGATCCATAATTTATCAACCGTTGTCCAAAATAAGTGTTAAATTTTATAAAATTGCAAGGAAATCTGCCATTAATTAATTTTTTCTATCTTCTAAGGGGGAATTTAATCAATTTTTAAATGATTTATTTGTTTAACCTGCATGGGCATTAATTTATTTATTAAAAAAAACTAAAATTCATTGTAGCCCTTCTCTCATTTGCGTTGTGGACTTAACTATCTATATGAAAAGTTGAGTCCTCAACTGAATATTTTCTCTTCTTCCCGTTGCTAGGTTTGTCTTCTCATGTATTTTATCTCGTGTTCATTGTTCTTGGACACAAGTGTTGTGTTTATTTGTTGATAGCTTTGTTTCCTTTATTATGAGTTTGTGTTCTAGCCAATTTCCTTCCTGTCTGGTTACAGGTTGCTATGATTGAAGCTTTGATTATCAATTCTATAAGGTTTGATGGTCGGCCACATTTCTGGTCTTCTTTTTAATCAAGATGTTTCTTTAACTAAAAGAAAAAAAAATGTTAGGCTAATTGATTAACGTGGGGTAAGATATTTTTAAAAATAATTTTTAGTTAAAAATATATTAAATATTTTTTTTTATTTTTATAAATAGCACACCAAACAATAAAAAAAATTATAAAAAACTTTAATTTGATTTTTTTATATATAAAAAAAAAACTTTGAAATGGAGGTTTAAGCATTCTCTTGCTAACTCCATTAGAGCCCATATATATTATTCAGACCTAGTTTTGGCCCATTTGAGTCCCTGTGTGGTAGCTGGCGAATTCATGGCTTGGCACGTGGTTCGATATCCAGCATCCAGCTTCGGGGGCTTTTATCAAGACAAAATTCTTCTTGAACTCGGACTAATGACGTATCCATGTTCAAACAAGAATGAAGAAGAAAAGGTAACCGCCTATTTTCAGACTTATTTTCTACGATTAATAATTTGTCGATGTTCTTCAGCGACATGAAAAAATTATTTCGGTTATAAATATCGACCAGATTTATCCGAAAAATATCTTGGAAGAGATTATTAGATATGTCTATATAATATATTTTTATTCACTTAAAAATGGACCATGATGATTATAATTACTCTATCCAACAAGAGATATGAATGATCAAATGCCTGGTTACTCTGTCAACTTACATGTTATTGAATTAACTTTTAAGTTCAATTTGTTTTTTATTTTTAAATAAAAAAATAAGAAAATCAATTTAAAAAAATGCTTAATAAATTATAAAGTAATTGAATTAATAGTATTTTACAATAATTATTAGACCCGATCTCAAAATTTAAGTCATAATTTGATCATATCAAACTTAATCTACTTCAAACAACATTGTTTTAGATATTAAAAAAATTATTTTAAAAAAATAAATTATTTTTTAAAATTAACTCATTTAAATTTTACTAGAATTTAGCTGGATCTCAATCAAATTTAATTAAATTAACTAATTTTTTAATTAATCAATTAAATCATTTTAATTTAATGAAGTCAACTTCTACATATATCAAAAAAAAAACTAATCTAAGTTAAATATTGAGTTAGCAAATCAAGTTAACGCACACAAAGTTAAATTAGGTTTAATAATTATAATATTTTAATCAAATGAATAAATTATCTAATTTAACAATAAATCCAACCCGATCCAAAATTTCAAATTTATTAAATATAATAATAACAATCCATGGACACGGTTATTATTTGGACCTGAGCCTGCTCAAAACCAGGCCCATAAAATAACTCCTATAATTAATGCAAAACTATTTATATTATATATTATTTTGAAGCTCATGGAGCTCGAGACACCGCCATCACTAACTGGTGTAAAGAGACCAAATATAGAGACGAAGAATCAGAGAAAGAAACGGAAAGGCACACAAAAATAAAATAAAAATAATAGCCAAGTTTGATTATTCATCAGTTTCCTGAAACACGGCTTCTTTATTTGGAAAAGGATTCCAACAAGACCAAAATCAGAACTTTAGCGACCAAGAATTACTATTTCAATACAAAAAGAACAAGAACAAGAACAAGAACAAGATAGGCAGTGCAAGAATCTCAGCCCCACACGGTGGAAGGGGTGCTCTTCCTTCTGATGGTGGTTGCCCTTCTGATCTCCTTTTCTTGGCTGGCGGTGGCAGCCGAAGTTTGACAGTTTCTGCGTTTTCTTCTTTTTATTTATACTAGTTGTTGTATAGAGATTTTGCAGGTTTTCTTTAGGAATATTTGTAGTTGATTAAAAGAGGATACATAATATAAAGATGATGCTGACGATAAAGAAGGTTCCCACTGTGGTTTCAAATTATCAGGAGGAGAATTCTGAAAAAGGGTTTGAAGGGTGTGGCAGGAATTGCCTTGGGAAGTGTTGCTTACCTGGTATGCAGGCTTTTTTTTCCCAGATTTTTTGTTTGATTAATCTTGGTTGGGGATTATTCTGTGTACGTAGAATAAAGAGACTTTTCAATTCTCATGACGTTGTTGTTGACATTGGTAATTTAGTGGCATGTAAAGCCTTGTTTGCTTGTGGAGAAAACATGGAGAACAGTGTTCATATGAGCGATTGATAATGGGTTGTTAGGCAGGGTTTGGATGAGTTTTCCTTATGAAAATCTTGGCTTTTTTTATTTTTCCTGGTTTTGATAGCAGGCAAGAGTCGAACTTTATGTGCAAAAACCTTCATACAGGAACTATGTCCTGTTCCAAATAGTGGAAAAGTCTAGGAGGAAAAGAGAAGATGATTCTAGCAAAGTGTTGTGATTAAAAGTGTTATGAAAAAAAGGAAAGCAGCAAACTTGTTTGCTAATTCCTATAGAATTTAGAAACTATGAATGGCTTTGACAGGGAATGTGTAGAAAAAAGGGACAGTATTATGGATACGCTCTTGTTTTTCTCCACAAATTCTTCCAATGCTGATTTTTTTTTTTCTTTCAGTGTCTAAGCTGCCTCTGTATGCATTCAAGGAAGACAATTCGAATTTGATTGGAAATAGTGTTGAGAAATCATCAGAAGAACAGCCTCATATTTGTTTACTGCACAACCTGTTGCTGGGACAATGGGAGGATCGAATGAGCCGTGGTCTTTTCCGCTATGATGTGACTGCTTGTGATACAAAGATCATTCCTGGTAGATATGGTTTCATTGCGCAGCTGAACAAGGGCCGCCATCTGAAGAAGAGACCCACTGAGTTCAGGGTCGATAAGGTGCTTCAGGATTTTGATGAGACCAAGTTCAATTTCACCAATGTAGGACAAGAAGAAGTGCTTTTCAGGTTTGAAAAAAGTATTGACCACAACAGACATTTTTTTCCTTGTGCGCCGCCCACAACAGCTGATTCCAACAACTCAAGTGTTGTTGCTATCAATGTAAGCAAATTGATCTTACTATTCTGACTCTCTTTTACTGTTTTCCACTTTTTATATTTCATAGGAATTTATGTTTTGCTCGTCTCATTTATTTGTGAAATGCTGATGATCAGGTGAGTCCAATTGAGTATGGACATGTTCTCTTGATACCCCAAGTTCTCAATTGCTTGCCTCAGAGGATTGATCATGGCAGCTTCTTACTTGCTCTTCATATGGCTAAAGAAGCAGCAGATCCTTTCTTTAGAGTGGGTTACAACAGTTTGGGTGCTTTCGCCACAATTAATCACCTACACTTCCAAGTAACTTTCTATATCCAATTGCTAACGTTTTTCTATTTATGCGCTATTAATTTATGGTTTAGGGATCATTTAGATTTTAATTACGAATAAATTTTCTAATTCTTGCAGGCATATTACTTAGCAGCACCCTTCCCTGTTGAGAAAGCTCCAACTAGAAGAATAATGACAATGAAGAGTCCGCAAGATAAAGGAGTAATCGTTTCGCAGCTCCTGAATTATCCAGTGCGAGGTCTTGTCTTTGAGGGTGGAAATACAGTTCAAGATCTATCTGATTCAGTAGCTAGTTCTTGCATTTTCCTCCAGAACAACAATATCCCTTTCAATGTGCTCATTGCTGATTGTGGAAGAAGAATTTTTCTCTTTACACAGGTAAATATTCCTCTTTCTATAACCACATGAATTAAAGTTTACTGTTGAAGTCCTTTAGGTACATGATTCTATGAAGTGGAGACAAGATTTGTAAGCTATTTGTAATTAGAACGGAATAAAGAGACAAATAATTTGTACGTCCATACTTTAGGATTTGTTGCTGTCAGGAAAGTTTGTGTCAACTAGAAATCTGAAACAACTGTGACATTGACCTTGAATATAATAATATGTTTCTTGGAATGGTCAGAACTTGAATTTCCCAAGCAATTGTTGGCCAAGACATTCTGGCAATTAACCTGCAAAAATCGAATAATTTTGGAGTTTGATTTTCTGCCTATTTTCTGGGTCATGCAACCTGAGGTTTTCTTCCACAAAATGATGCATTTAGATATAGGACATAGCTTGGAACGCTTTAAATCCTGGGGGATGATTTGGATTTTACCTTTCCTTCATGCAACCTTCACCTCCCAGGAAAACGTACATTTTTCAAGTGGAAACTGCAGTTTTTACTGCCACCCTTTACTTAGTGTCTCGTGAGCTCCACCCCCTCCCTTTTTTTCTGAAAGATATCTGAAGTGCTGTTTCCTCCATCCTGATGAACTTTCAGTGCTATGCCGAGAAACAAGCACGCGGAGAAGCAAGCCAGGAGCTGCTGGACACTCAAGTTAATCCAGCCGTTTGGGAGATCAGTGGACATATAGTGCTGAAGAGACAGGAGGATTTTGACGATGCCTCAGAAACATATGCATGGAGACTTCTTGCTGAGGTTTCTCTATCAAACAAGAGATTCCATGAAGTAAAGGCTTATACATTGGAAGCAGCAGGCTTTCAGACAGATATAGAGGAAAATAACAGAGATCTTGAGCGAGAACCCATCTATGAGCAACGTTCCCCTGAAGCTGTAACACATTTACCTCAAGATTGCATGGTCTTTTATTGAAAGGCTATGTCTGGTAATTTACAAAACTATCATTTTGTAATAGTTCTCATACCCTATTTTAGCTGTCATTTATACCAGAACAACAGGTTCTTTCCATTCCCATACGCTTCGTTCTGGTTTCAATCCATTTAATTGATTTCTTGGTTTAGGCTTTCAATTGAAGTTCTTGCGTTCCATTCATTGCTGAGTCTATCACGTTATTGTTGTAGAGGTGCAATGTGGCAGATCATTTTTACCTGGACAATCTGAGGAAGAGAATAGTTTCAGAAACCAAAAACCCATTTTTTTCAAGTAGCCTGAATAAAATTTCTCCAGCTCACCAATGATCTGCCAACATAGACCACCATGGAAATTTTGAATAGCTGATCCAAAGACCCTGGTGAATTCCCAGTAACGCAAAGAGGTTCCCAGGAAAGGTCACCATCTGTTTTACAGTAGTCTTACCACCAAGCATGTAAGAAAGGCTCATCTTTCTCCAATTGATTAGAGGTTCAACTTGCTAAAGAGAAAGGTAGTGTAATTACAGAAACTGATTTAACACGAGTCCAATTATTCAATCCAACAAATAAATGAATACATTAGGTTAATGATGCAAGCTTTTGCGCAATCTATTAACGCTTGAATACGAAAGGATCATATGGTGGAGGACAACATTAGCTTAGCCTATTAACACTTGAACACGAAAGGATCATATAGTGGAGGACAACATTAGCTTAGCTTCAGGTTTTAAAAGACTGTAGTTTATGATGCTCTGTTAAGATGGCGACCTCTGGTTGCTCAAAATAGCATTTCTACTGGTACAAGCTTCTAACAATTCCAGCGGTTGCCTATCCTAATCCTATTTTTGACCACCATTAGTGCTGGTGTAAGCTTCTAGGACTTCCAGGGGTTGCCTATCCTAATTGTTGACCTCCATGAGTAGTGGTGTGATCACACCGACATGGGATAGAGATTTCTTGGAGGGCTTGTCGAGATGAGAATCTTTAAAATAAAGCTCAATCAGCCTCTCAATTATACCCGTACAGAAGTTTGCTGAAGGAACAAGTTATGGCATGGATTCCCACCACCTACACCTCAATCCGAATAATAAAAGATAAAAGAAAGATCAGATCTGGCACGTAGTCCGTATACATGCCTCGTCAACCAATGAACGAAAAGAGAAATGGATAAAAGAAAGACGTCCATCTAGAAATCAACTCTTAATTACTTGTTGACTCACGGGTGGTGTACGGTGTTGCGGGTGGAACACGTGTTCCATAATCTTTTAAATATTTTTTTATTTAAAATTATTTTTTAATATTTTTAAATCATTTTCATAATATCAAAAATATGTTTTAAAACAAAAAAATATTATTTAAAAAAATTTCTAAAAACATATTTTAAAAAAATATTATTATACACTTAAATGCATATAATAAATAAAATTTATGTGTAGTCAAGCATTTATTATCTACCTAAATTCAATATAAAAAAGATTTTAAAAAAATAAAATTCTACTGAAAAGCACTACAAAAACCCTATTATATATAAACTTAATTCCATATACTGTGAATCCCAAATATAATCGATAGAATTTGATAGTTGTTTTTTTATAAAAAAATAAAAAATTATTTTTATTTTTTATTTTAAATTAATATATTTTTAATATATATATATAAATATTTTAAAAAAATATTATTTTTAAATATTTTTAAATAAAAACCCTTCAACCATCAAAATTATTATTGAACTGGAAACATCGGAGGAGGAAAAAACGCGTGACTTGAAAAGGATGGAGCAACTAATTACGAAACCAATGCCGTGTTGAGCTCAGCATTGGAAAGGCAAGTGGCACCACACACACACACACACACATATCTATATATATATATTGGCACCACACACACACACACATATATACATATATGTATGTATGTATATTTTCTTGATCCCGCATGATTCTTGTTCTTGAATTCAACCGTACACAAACAATGACCACACCACATACATCTCTATTCTTAATATAATTTCTTTCCAATTTCCACCAATATCGTCACAAGTATCAAGGTTTGTAGCAGAACTGTTATGATAGAGTTTTTTTACCTTTATATTTTGAGTTTAAATCTCAACGTATATCTGTCACCTCAATGATATTTTATTTATTTATTAAATTTAAAAATTAATAATATCTTATTTATTTATTAAATTTAAAGAAATTAATCATAATATATATAAACTGATCCAAACATCTTCAGTTATTAATAAAAAAAAAAACTATCTTCACCTTTTGATAATCATAAATTTAAAATTAAATCCATAATTTATAAAAGATTAATCAACAAATAATACCCTACTAAATCTTATCTAATAAGAGAATTAATTCCATTATTGCTATGTGACTTCAAATTCATCAAACCATGGTAAATCTCATCTCCTTGATGGCATTAACTTAAGGAGTAAAGATGAGATATTTTCAATTAAATTATAAGGAAAAGGATATAATTATAATTAATTCAAAAACAAAAGGCAAAAAGAAAGTCACAGATCACATAAGCACAAAAAAAAACTACGAAGAAAAACAAACAAGGTTCTTAATTATCTTGAATCATGTGTTATCATAATTTATTAAGAACAAAATAGCTAGAGATTTATCAACAATGATCCAAATTAAAAACTACTAAAGTCCACCGCTGTTTGTGTTTTTACAGATTAAAGTTGCCTCAAACCCGCAAAAACATCAATGGAAAACTAAAACAAAAGGAAGATTAAAACCTTAAACTACTAATATATAATTACACCATTAATTGTCTAAAAAACCTACTCCTACAACGTTATACCAAACCTAAGAAATAAAATGAAAAACATGGTAGTAGTAATTAGTTAATTAATTAATCTACGCTAACCCTCTAGTCATCATCTTCTTAAACTCCTCAAAATTAACATTACCATCACCATCTTGATCAACTTCACGTATCATCTTACGACAATCACTCAAGCTACACTTCAACCCCAACATCTTCATCACCGAGTGCAACTCATCAACTGAAATCAGCCCATTCTTGTTTTTATCATACAAATCAAACGCATCCCTCAATTCTTTACTATCATTGCCACCGCTATCGTCAATTCCACCATTCTGGATGAAGTCGACAAACTCATCAAGATCAATATAGCCATCACCATCTTTGTCGAATTCTTGCATTATGGACTGGACTTCCGCTGGTGATATCTTGGTGCCTAGTTCTTTAAGGTTGTCTACAACCTCACTACAGGAAATCTTGCCATCTCCATTTTTGTCGAACTTGTCGAATATTTTTCTTATGTCGTCCATGGAACCGAAGGTTGTTGGGTTTTTTGATTTTGCCATTGTAGAATGAAAAGAAAAGACAAGGACTTTTGGTTTTGCTGCTGGAGGAGGAAATTAAAGAGTAGACTAGAAGGGCTTTTCCTTCTTTCTGAGCGTATTTGTGGAGATCAAGAAGCGTTTTTATATAGGGTTATGTGGTGTTGGTTTAAACGCGGCCTCCACGCGTTTTTGTTTTTTATTTTCCTTTTCTTTCTTTTTCAAGTGACCAAACATTTACTTTTGGGAGAGTGGTTTCGGCGCGGGTGGGCATGGAAGGAGAGTGGTTAGGGGTTTTGACCTTTTGAAGGAGAGTTAATTCAATTTTCTAAAGTATTATTATGGTGAATTAAGTCTTGCATCTAGACAAATATGGTCATCAATTTTATATTGCGACACCCTTTAGCATCTTAATTACGTTGCATGATTTACCAATAGAGTTAAGAAAAGTTAAAAAACAATTTGAGTTTTTCATCACTCTAATTATCCCTTAAAGAATCTCACCCTCTCCCTTGTAACCAAAAATAAAAGGAAAAAACAAGTGAGGTTGTAACGTAATGGTGGAAGGAACTTGTTTCTTTCCTTCGTACCTGGGTTCGAACTTTACTATGCATGTATATTACTCCCGCGGTACCTTACCTGTTCACTGGGCTTGCAGGATGTTCAGTGAGCCATGTGGATTAGTCGTGATGCGCGTAAACTGTCCCAGACACCCCACGTAAATAAAAAAAATAAATAAAAAATAATTAAAAATCTCATTAAACTATTGGTTAAAGTACAAGCAGTCTATGAACAAACAAAAGGATGCAATTGATAGAAGGTATTTAAAAAAAGAAAGTATTTAAAAAAATCAAGTGGACTAGTTGATATAGAAGGTCTCGATTTGAATTCCAAATCTTTTCGTGTGCTACTTGCACTGGATTTTTTTGTTCAATTACTAATATAGTCGAGCACGAGGATAAATATAATCTAAGTAGTGGTCTTAATTTTAATCCTCAATTTGTTAATTAAGGAACTAATTACACTAATACTTTTATTCGATGACTATTTATGCATTGACTAGAGGGGGATCGATAATATTTTAGATAATAATTTCATAATCAATTTGGAGATTATCTATGGGTATATGGGTAATTTGCTAACCCAATTGGTTGATTTGTCATTGAATATTTTAGATATTTTGTTTTATAATGGATCTTTGAGATGATTATAATTAATAATGATGAACACTCCATAGAAGGAAACTTCTTCTTGTTTGCTAATGATAGGGTCTCACGCGTGATGTAAGTTAATGGGAGTATATATATGATTATAGAAACCCTAATCAAGTTCTTAATTCGATTGGAAGAATAGCAATAGTTAAAAAGATGCAAAGGTAATTAAGGTTATTCAGACCAGAGATTTTCGAGCCATTTTGAACATAATTTATTTTCATAATTCTTCACTTTATCTTATACTGAATAAATTAACCCTAAGAAATTGGTTTGAAAGCTAATAAAGCATATTTATTTCTTTGATTTTATGGGTTTAAAATCTGGGATCAGAATTTATCAAATGCCTTTAAAATCATTTAAGAAAAGGATCTAGTCTAGAAATATCATTTATCGTCGAATAAAAAAATAAATCACTTTAATTAATCATTGTTAGGCACGTGATAATAATTTTGGATAATTAACAGATGATTATATATATGCCTGCGGAGCCAAATGCATTTCACAGGGAAGGGAAGGTCAAAATTAATATAATAATATATATTATTAAAAAACTTATTTATTTAAATTAAAAAATAAAAAAATCTTAAAATATTTTGTGGGGACCCGGGCTCCTCCTTGCCCTCCCTGGTTCCGCCGCCATGGATGCTAAAATCTGTATTCAGTCTGTCGTACTTTATGATGTAACAGAAGGTGGCATCATGATACCTTACTTCAAAGATTAAAAAGAAAAATATACTTTTAGCCTCTTTGAAGCAAGCGCGTCGTTGCTAAAGCATACCATTCACTTGAAAGGAACACGAGTATTAACATATAATTCTTTCTCGGGGCATGATATCACTGGAGAAGTTGAGATTAAATCATTCTCTCCTACTACGTAAGGAAAAAAATAGACTATACACGAGAAAATTAAGAAATTTATTATAATTATTTTTTTCTATTTTAGTCTGATGGAGATTTGAATTTTAAAAATTAAGAAGCGAATGCATCTTTAATCATCAATTCATTTTTTTTTAAGATAGCATTCGATTATTGTTTTGCAATAAAAAAAAAAGTAAAGATAAAAACATAATCATTATTTGTAAACTCATTCTAAAAATATTTCAAAAACTACTATTTTTTTTATCTATTCAACCAAAAATATTAATTTTAAAATGTATAGTTTAATTAATTAAATTTTATATTTATTTTTTAAAAACTACCAGTTAATGTCTCGTAAATTTTAAAATTATTAAAATTTTATATAATTATTAATTTTAAAACTTCTAAAATTAATTGAGATAACTACAAACTGTAGTTACGGTGCGCATATTCTTTCCTCTCGTCCCCAGAGGATAAATTTCTTATAATTGGCCAAGACTGGGTTTTTTATCATATTTTAATTTCTTGTAATAATAATAGTAAATGGCTAGAAATCGAGTTAGTACATCGTAATCAAATTTGGCAACTAGCCTTTATTTTGCCATTTATGACTACGAATTAATAATACATGCTAAAAAAGACTATATATTAAGAACGACGTCTTAGAAGGGGTGAGACGACTGCCAATAAATTGAGAGTTTGCTAGTATAATAATGAAGGAATACTTGCTCAACGCATGCGTGCTCCTATTTGCTTATATGACTTTAGAAGCGTGTAATCAAAATCTAGAAGAAAAGGAACGGCTGAAAAGGACATCATAGGTGGAAAGAAAGTGTGGGAAATTAATCAACTTTGTAACTATGATTATAATTTCTAAAAAAATATTTTTTATTTAAAAATATATTAAAATAATTTTGTTATTTTTTTTAAAATATTTTTGATATTAGTATATCAAAATAATTTAAAAATACTAAAAAAATATTAATTTAAAGTAAAATAAAAAATTAATTTTTTTTAAAAATATTTTTAAAATGTAAAAATAAACAATGCTAAAAAATTTTATTTTATTGCCAATATGTTGAGGAGTTATGGTAGTTATGACCGTTTGAGTCTAGCATTCAAACCCAGCAAAAAGATGGATTCTTGCATTCTAGAAGAAGAAAAGTCTGGTCTAAAGTATGCCCATTTGGATGCTTTGCTTAACAAATCCAATGGAATGTTATTATCATAATAGTTTATGTTTTTGTGAGATAGATGATCCGAACAATTCATTTGAGTTCAGTTCTAGATAACTAGAAATAAAATATAATTTACGCATCGAAATAAAGAAAATGAGTTGAGTTGATGGGCATTAATTAATACAAATTCATGCTTTTTGTTCAATTTTCTCCGTTATTGTCAATAATACTTATTATTCTTAACAAAATTTGAAGGTTTGGTTTGAGTGGTAAGTAGGTTTATTTCCTACATTAATATCATTTGGAGTATACATCTACAGAAGGTTGTGATAAAAAAAAAATCTAGTAAATGTATGCCAAACAACTAAATATTGGGTAGGTAAATGTTTGATAGAAAAAGAAGTAGTTATATAAATTTTATAGATATTTGGACATTATTTGTATTAATATGTTGTTCAATCATGATATTTTATTAAGAATATATAATTCCAACAACTTAAAAAAAAAGGCATTAAAATGAAATATATTTTTTTTTGTTTTTTTTAATTAACTAAAATCTCTCTTTTTTTATATTGAATATAAATGAACTTTTAATTTTTATTTTAAAAAAAGAATGACTTCCAGTTTTTTAAAAACAAATCAACAGGCTCAATCACGCGTGCTTGGGCTAATATGCCCATGCTCTTAGACCTGTTTTTTTTAAAGGCCCCTGTGCATTTCGCTTAGTCTTTTTATTTTATTTTTTAGTTTTTTTTACACTTAAAAAAATATTATTATATATTTTAGAAAAAAATAAAAATCTTCTTATAAACTCAATAAAATTCATAACTCAAGTAGCATGTTTAGTAGATTGAGCTGCAAAGGTTATGTTGCTTTAATATATCATCATTTTTATCTTTATATTTTAAAAGGTGTCATTTTTATTTTAAAACATTTGATTTATTTTAAATTGGTGCTTATGATATGTTGTGTTTTCTATATATTAGTAATTTATTTATATTTATTTTTTATAAGATTATCATATTCTCATAACTTAGATCGCAATAAAGCATAAATATTTGATTTTTATTTTATTTTATTATGTATAAATATTAATTTTTTGATTTATAGTTATATATTTTTTTCGATATCAAAAAATATATTAATATTACCTATACTTGTTATTTTGTGTTAGAAAAAAATTATTTAATGAACTTTTTTTTGTATTTATTGTTACAAATAGTTCATGATTTATTTAACTAAATATGTATATACTTTTTATACATGCTTAGGATTTTTTTTGTTAGAAAAACCTATATTATTCATTTTTTTATATAAAAAAATTCAACTCGCACAGAATTATGGGTAAAATGTCTACTAGTGTAAACTAATAAAAGATTGGGGGGGTTACTGGTCTTTCCGAGAAAGTTGTGGAATGTTGGACAAAACATAGGATCTAATTGGACCTTATTTATTTATTATTATTAGTAATATTATGAACTAGAAGATTAGATATTCTGTTATTTTGATATCCGACAAAAGGGCCGACATTGTACCAGTTTTCTGACATATAAATACGCATCCAAGAACACTTACCAGCTCAACCGGGACGCTTCCTGAAGGATCCTGAATAGCCTGCAATGTATATCGGCTAGGATATTTTGTTTTTGTTTCTGTGGTTGAAGTTTTGTTTTGTGCATTTGATTTATTAAAAATTATTTTTTATAATTTAATTTTATATATAATTAAGTTGCACCTAACTTCAATCTTAATTACAACCACTAAAACAAACACAATCAAAACAAAAGATAAAAGTTTGGTGTATTTAAATTATGTGATAGCAATCAGCTCAAGTTTTTTTTTAAATATTTTAAAAAATTATTTTTTTTCATTTTTAAGTTATTTTAATATATTTATATTAAAAATAAATTTTTAAAAATAAAAATATTATTTTAATATACGTTTAATTGAAAAATACTTTAAAGAACATCTACTATTCAAAACATTTTTTAAAGCAAACTCTGTGGAAAGGATGTTTGTTTGTTGCAGTTTTAAATGTAGAGACAAGCACACAAGTGAACGAACCATAACGAGTGGGCAAATTCCACAGTGGTCAAGGGACAGCTCAGCATGGTATCTGGAGAAGGGGGAGATAACGGAGTAAGATATTGTTAAACGTGATTGTGTCTGCCGTTGAGTGTTATGGAACGAATTCTGTAGGGCTTGGACTTGTAATTAGTTCAACTACTGCTGACAGTCAATTATACTTTACTTCTATAATTTTATTTTTTTTTAAAAAAAACCCCTAGGGTATCCTTATCGAGCTTCATTGCACTTCTTTTTTCTTCCTTTTTTTTTTAATTCGACTAGCCAATTTTTTTTAATGGTTTTAATTAATGGTCATTTTCGTAATTTGATAACTTCATTCCATGTTATAACACCGTCGATATGAGCTCGCCATTATAACTATGGCAACGGCCTTTGTAGAGAAAAATAGCGGGTCAATAAGTCCTGGCGGGCACGTCTATCATCCCCGCGATGCCTTACATGCCTACTGAGTTTGCAGGGTATTCAGTGGGCCGTGGGGATTAGTCGTGGTGCGCGTAAGCTGGCCCGGACACCCCACGTAAATAAAAAAAAAATAGCGGGTCAATATGAGTTCCATGTTATAAATTAACTTTTTGTCTTCCAGATATAATTATAAAACCTCCTTGTAGAAAATTTCAAGCTTGACTAAACAAAGTTAAATTTTATACTGTTTTTTAAAATTAATTTAGTTAAACATGAATAAATTGACAAGCTAATTCATAATTTAATAGAGCTGGTTAAATTAATCTGATTAAATTAAAATAAAAAATTAAAACAACTTTGTTTTTAATATAATAGATTTGAGTTTTCTAGCGTCCCGCAAGTTAACTAATGACTCTAGACAAGTATGATAATTTTCACATTTTTTATAGTTTTAATGTATTGTTTATATGATTTTTATTTACTAAAAATATTAATACAGTACATATTTGATGAATATATTAAACAAAAACTATGCATTATTAAATTTTATTGAGAATCTCAATGAATTTATGATAGGGATAGTTGCTATTAACATCCACAAAGCTTGCAGTCCATGATGGCACCATTTAAAAATATAATTATTCATGAGGGTCTGGAGAAATTTCATGACACTCAAATTATAACTATTAAAAACTTATAGTATATATAGTATATGAAAGAGACAGATACAAAAAGAGATAATTAAAAATAAATATTGTTTAATACGAAAAGGAATTTTTATCACTTTTTTATAGGATCAGATATCATTTTTTTATATTTTAAATATCCAATAATTAAGTAACATAAAATAAAAATTTAGGAGAATTCATAGGGTTTAGAAATAGACGGAAGGAATCGGGAATGAGTTGGGCCGAAAAGGAAAGGGACTGGGCTTTAAAACTTGCTGCTTTATCTGGGCTTGATCGCTCTTTTATATTTTCTATCTAACTTTTCGTGGGCTATATTTACCGGCCGATGGCCAAGATTAAAATGCATAAGTTGTGTCAATTAACACGTTGCTGGGATAACTATTTTTATTAAAAAAATAATATTTCAATCATTTTTTTTAATGTTCATCTGATCAAGTCTAAATTACATTCATTAAGTCAACTAAATTATTAAAAATATATTTAAATTAATATTTTATGTTATTTAACTAAAAACTCTTTAAAAAAAATCCTATGAATGAATTATTCTTTAAAAAAATCATGTGTATGTTGTTTCACATCTCCAGTCAATACTAAAAGTCTTATTTCCTATAGTTAATTGAATCATTTAAATGCACTTTTTTTTTATAACAATTAATCTTATAAATGATTCCTGGTTTTGAATATAATTTTTATTTATGTAATTCTAAAAAAATGAAATAAAAAGTCATTATGTAATTATTTAAGGATCAACAAACCAATTATCATTATGAAATTGATTGTAAAATTTGGGCCTTAGAAATATGATTGCTCAATTTCCTTTTTTTTAACCTTAAATCATTAACAAAATAATAAGTAATTTGTAGGTTTTTCTTACTTACAATTGTTTTGATTTCGAACAATACAAGGTGTTTTGGATTGCTATCTAAACAACCAGCAATACCATAATCAAAATCTTTTTTTTTTAAGGGAATCATGAAAAAAATAGGGAAAAAAACTAATTTTAGTTATAATACTCATTTAATATAGTGATAATAATTATTTTTTATTAAATTAATATTATTTTTAATTTTTTAAACTATTTTTAATATCAACATGTATATAGAAAAAACTTCAAAATTGTTTTATATCATTTTTAAAACATAAAAATAAATTTATTCATTCCAATTTGACTCGAGACCAGGGAACAGCCATCAACAGACTACGCAGAGCAAGAGTGAAAGGAGTTGTCTTGTCCATAATCCACAAGCTGACAAACAACAAACTACTTCACTCTCTTGCATCCTCCGCTCAAATCTCCATTGTTTTTATCCAACAACACTCCCTCCACCCCTCAAAACACTCCATATCTCTCTCTAACAACTAAGTCCAAAACCTGGCTTATCAGATCATAAAAACTAAGCAACCACAATTTGTTAGCAAGTTTTGATTTTGAAGGGCATGGCTGCTGTTCACTCTCCTGCTTTTCGTTTAGGTAGTGTGACTTTGTCTTCTCATCAACAACTTAGTTTTAGACGAGGGAATGTTAAAGCCTCATCTTTTTCTTGCTCTTCTTCGGTTTCCATTTCTCGATTGAGCTTCCAAAGTAAGCATTTTTTGTTTCGTGGAATCATAAATTACTTCAGTTTATCTTGAGTTTTGATGTATGTCAAAGGGCTTTTTCCTTGATGGGTTCTTCATAGTCAGTTTAAATTGCACTGATTCTTGTTGGAAACGACTGGCCATGTCTTTTAAATTGAAGTTTCGATGATCAAGTTTTGGATTCTGCCAGTTTTAGTCTCATAATAGCGTAGTAGATGTCAAGTCGAATCTCAGGTTGTGTTTTTGTTTTTAAATTGTTTTGTTAAATGATGGATTTAGAAGAGTCAGAGAATATTTTTGAGCTTTTGAGGCCTGTAAAGTTCCTATCTTGTAGATGTCATATCATCAAGAGCCTTCAAATTCTTTAATAGTTTTGGCTCATTGAGCTTTATTCTGCTATCTTGAGAAATATATTCTGCTGGCAGGACAGGAAGAGAGAATAATTTTTTTTTGCCTTTATAGTTCAAATTCCCTTGGGCATCAGCTTCTTTTACCAAATGCATTACGTTTCTGTTTTTGCTATCTATTTAGATATATGAACTTCTTTTCTCTCTTTTTTCAACTTTTCATCAACTTGTTATGTGACTCTTGACCCTTTAATTTGCTTCCTTATGCATACTAGGTAAAGCACTAGGAGGTGATGGGTTACCAGAAACGAAAGATTCCTCTCTTGTGGTTTGCTTTGGTGAAATGCTAATTGACTTTGTCCCTACCATTAGTGGACTTTCATTGGCTGATGCGCTAGCATTTAAAAAGGCTCCAGGAGGTGCACCTGCTAATGTTGCTGTCGGTATTGCTCGTCTTGGTGGCTCATCAGCATTTATTGGGAAGGTACCATTATGATAATATCAATCCATTTTTGTGGAAATGAGTAGAAAATAAGGAAGCAAGGATAGATTCATTTTCAAATAGCCAATTTGTTAAGGAATGGATTAAAACTTCTGCCTGACTGGTTTTTTGATTCTATAGGGATGGGTAATCTAGGATTGTGGTATTAAATTTAGGATCCTATTATAGTGTCATCTATGTTTACTTTCTCCATCTTAATTGCTTCAAGACACAGAACAACCTTCTTGTTTCACAGAGATTTTGCTTGCTGATTCCAGGAGTTTTCTGAGTTTGTAGGGCATAGCAGCTTAGGAATTTAAATGCTTCTGTGCATCCACTACCACCAAGTCTTTCCTCGAAATTAATGATATCTATCAGTGAAAAACTGTCATCAACCTCTTTGAGTTGAATGGAAATTGATTTATTGCTTATAGACCATGGATAGTTGGAGATAGAACCTATCTGTAAAAGCCAGGAGCTGTCAAAGCAATAGTTCTCTTTGTTAACAACATAGTTACATTGATTATTCTTCCAACCTAGTGTATTCTTGACAAAGGATTGCTTATTCCCTCTTTCTTCAAAAAATTAACTCTGCGTCAGTTTCATAGCATGCCATTCCATGCTTTTATTTATCATATTTGTGTGTTTTTGACAAAAATTAACCATAGATATTTTATCTCTCGTCTATTCTCTCAGATCTCGAATCCTTGGTACGACATGCACAGTTTGGTGAAGATGAGTTCGGATACATGCTTGCTGAAATATTAAAGGAGAATAATGTGAACAGTGAAGGGATGCGTTTTGATCCTGGTGCACAGACTGCTATAGCATTTGTTACATTAAGGAGTGATGGGGAACGTGAGTTCATGTTTTACCGTAATCCTAGTGCAGATATGTTGCTTCAAGAAGCTGAACTTGATCTAGATTTGATTAGAAAGGTATGTGAGGTTTATACTTGTAATGATTGCTTAAAAATTAAAAGCGCAAAAAATCCCTTTTGTAGAAGATTTTTAAAATGGAAGATGCGGTTCAAATATTGTCTGTTCATCTTCATCATCTTTTAAATATTTTTTTGAAATGAAGTCATTTGCTTAGGCACCTTTTGAATTTTTTATAAAAGAATGATAAATCAATAGAGCAGAAATGGTTCTTGGACACAAAAGTCTGTAGTTTCTTAGAAAGAAACACCTAACAGACCCAAAATGGAGGGATAGATTTAACTTCACTATGCAAAGTTTTAATGCACGTATGAATTACGTTTCTAATTTGAATGACAGAGATTGCAGTTTTTCATTCTTTTAGAACTTATGAAGATTTTACTGCTCTTCGGGCACCTTATTAGGTAAAACTAATTTAAAATCTAGATTTAAGCCCCACTGGTTTTAAAAAAGATAAGATAAAAAATCGTTTGTTTCTCCTCTTTTCTGTCCCCTGGCAGGCAAAAATATTTCATTATGGCTCTATAAGTCTTATAACAGAGCCATGCAAATCAGCCCACATTGCTGCAGCAAAAGCTGCCAAGGATGCAGGTGTTGTTTTATCCTACGATCTAACCTGAGGCTTCCATTATGGCCTTCTGCAGAGAGTGCCAGAGAAGGGATTCTGAGCATTTGGGACACTGCTGATATTATTAAGGTAAGTACCTTGGTTCTTTTTGGCAATTGTTTTCCTTCCCCTAATGTACATAACACAATCGGGATAAAAAAACACCTGACGGTCACATTTAAATTATGTCTTTCAGGTAAGTGAAGAAGAGATATCCTTCTTGACTAAAGGAGAAGATCCATATGATGATGCTGTTGTTCGTAAGCTATGCCATCCAAATCATAAATTGCTTCTTGTCACCGAAGGGCCTGAGGGCTGCAGGTATTACACCAAAGTAAGTCCTAAAAATATGTCATTTAGCATTTACTTTTACAACTTACAATGCTCCCCCTCCTTCTCCTCACCATGCATGCCACTGAGAAATATTGTTTTGCTGTATTATTTCTTTGAGATTGGGTGATGACAGTAATTGATGTAAGATGCGCTTCCACAGCCTTTGTTCATGAGAGAGAGAGAGAGTCTTGCTGCAGCATGTAACATTGTAGAACAATAGGCATGGAGAAGCAATCCAGATATTTTGATTTAGAGAGAATTATTGTGACTGGAAAATATTTTCATCAACTCTAACATAAAACTGCAATTTGATAAAAACCTTCTCTGCTTATGTAAGCTTGTTCTGTTGAGACCAGCTATAAAATGCTGTCTTTCTATCAATTTGGAGGATTTGACGTGTAAATTTAGGGAAAATTTACTATGATTTTTAAACTGATTGAGCTTCTAACATAGTGCTAATGCCTTGTGAAATCTCCCTGGCTTGCAGATAACCTTTTCTTTTAAATTTGTTGCTAAGTAGCTTCTTATATGTTTTCAGGAGTTCAATGGGAGAGTGAAGGGATTAAAGGTAGATGCAGTGGACACCACTGGTGCTGGGGATGCATTTGTTGCCGGAATATTGTCACAGCTAGCTAAGGATTTCTCCTTGCTCCAGGTAATGCCATTAACAATTTGATTTAAAAATGGTAGTTTCTTCAGGTCAATATTGCTGCTGTATGTGTGCATGCACAAATTTACGTGTATGCATTTGGAATCTTCATCATAATGCAAATTTGCTTGTTCGAATGTATTGCATAATCCTACCTTTGCAATATATTAACTGTTGACTAAAAAATTTGAGTTTTGGATCTGCCCTTGGCAATCTCAGTACCCGTATACACTCCTGTTCTATCATTTCATGCAAACATATAACGAATATAGGGTGCTTTCTTCCTTTTTATGGAAGAAACTTGATCTTCGGCTGTATTTAGAAGGGATAATATTTGGTAGGGAGTTTGTTATAACCATGCAAGGACTTCATAGAGCTGGACAATGCTGAGAACTTCTCAAAATTGCTTAACTCCCAATTTATTTTTCTTTCCAGCATCTAAAATTTATGTATCTATTTATGCAATTTTGGTTTCCAATCTCCAGTAGGATTATTTTATGATATTCTTTAATTTACAGACATTCCAGGTTGATGTTGTCATGCAAACAGTGCAATATTGTCTTTGGTTTTCATGATTGCTTGTTTAATAAACAGTGCACTTCATCTTGTAACATCGTAAAGCACTTTACCATCTGATCCATTTTATTTGAATCTTTAAGAATAAGGACCGATTGCGAGAAGCTCTGATGTTTGCTAATGCCTGTGGTGCATTGACTGTTAAGGGGAGAGGTGCAATTCCAGCTTTACCAACCAGAGAAGCTGTGCACAGTGCCATCCTTCATTCTGTTGGATAGGGTTTCTTGTGATATTTGTGATTAGGTAATAAATTCCATTCCAATTCATTGGATTGTTCGACAATGCTTGCAATGGAGGGTGGTGGTAGTGTAGGATCTATTTAATTCTATAGTTCAAAACATATCTACCCAGTTCATTGTTGTAAGTTTACCGTAATCTGTTGAGTGAAATCGTTTGACTCTTGCAGGTAACACCAAACCCCTTTCTCAAACGATATTGTAAACATTCAGATGAGGACTCCACCAATAAAATAAATTTACAATTTTTGTGATTTCTATTGTCTTTTTCTCTGCAATTTATATGACTCCTTCACCCTACCAATGAAGTGCTTCTTGACAAATAAGGCCCGCAAAATTTTGATGAACTCCTATCAGCAGTGATCTTTTAAACAGAATGAATCTAATGAGATTGATCAATTTCATGATTCAATCTGCAGCTCGTATAAGCCTTGTTCTCTCTCCCTATTGGCTTCCTGCAGAAAACCTAGCCATGATATGACCTCGTCAACATAACTGCAAAACCAATATTGTAAGTTTGCTTGAATATTGAGCATCATCTAATTTGCTCTCAAATATCTTCTTAATTTTCTACAACACTTCTTAGGCTACAAAAGGAAGTAACTTTTCCCATTCTTACTCCCTTTCCCAAGATTTGAACCCAGATCTCTAAGTGTAAATCTCAAGTCTTCCAATATTTGAACCTGAGACCTCCAAGTAGACATATCAAGTGCTTAATAATTTGGAGGCTCTCTTAGGGAGGACTTGCTTTCAAAGTAATGTTGTAATGAAAAGCTTAATATCATTAAAACAACCAAAGAAATTTCCCACGAGTCCTGTCAAAATTTAGGCATTTTTCTACACTCGCAATGTTTCAACACGAGTCCCAAAGAACAAAAATCTACAGTTGTTATCGCTTTAACTATAACGCTTCATTATTGACAAGCTGATGTCTCAACGAATGACACGTCCTATGTTTCCTTGTAGGAGTCGAGTCATACGAATCACATCCCATGTTTTGTCCTCATTTTTCTCCTTTCTTTGAACAAATTCCAAGTTTAGACCTGTCCATTTCAACCGATGGATATTTATGGACAAAATAGTTGAGAGTTTTCGGGCAATCCATTCCTTTTCCGAATTCATTGGATGAACTTAGAGTAAAACACAAAGAAATCAACTCTTTAAAAACCCAATTCTTTTACCTCCCAATCATCCTCATTCAGTTACAAGACCAGGATCAAGACACTCTTTTAACACCAACATGGCTGACGAACAAGCTGAGCTGAATCGTATTTTCAAAAGATTCGACTTGAATGGTGATGGCAAGATCTCTGCAGCAGAGCTGGGCGATTGTTTGAGGACCCTCGGCTCAGTCACAGCAGAGGAGGTCAAGCGCATGATGGCTGAGATAGATACTGATGGTGATGGATCCATTTCATATCAGGAGTTCTTAGATTTTGCTAAGGCTAACAGTGGCCTGATGAAGGATGTTGCGAAGATATTTTAATCTTTCAACATATATCCTTTCCTTTTCTTTGTTGTTTTTACTTGAGATGTGCTGTAATCTATGATTGTTTAAGGCAGCGACAAGTCTAAATGAATTTTGATTGACACAGACTTGCTTTCGTAGCTACACTACAAACATCTTTATCAACTAATGTTTCTATATGTGAAATTAGGTATCTTGAGCATTTGGATGTGATATCGCAACAAATTTGTGGTCAAACAAGACGTTGCCAGTTCACACTTTTCGGATCCCATACTGAAAAATGGCTCCTATTCCAGAAAATTTTAAATGCACAAAAAATTGACCAACATCTTAATTTTAGCCATTGACTGTGACCGTCATGCTATCATTTTATGGTCATAGGATGCTGAATTACTCGGCTATTTACTACAGTATGATCTTCAAGTTCTGTGGTCAGGTACAAAAAATTAGTGAAAAACCATATGCTAGCATGCAAGTCATGGCCTCTCGGGAACTCAGAATTCACATTTCATGATGAACTGCTTTGTCCCACTTGATTCATGCCAACAAACACATGCATGAACGATAAGAGGCATCATATTCAAGCTTTTCTACTGTCAACAAGTTAAGAAAACAAGCAAATCTGCATGTTGCGTTTAAGAAATATAAAATAACAAGTCTAACCTTGAAATGAATCTATTACGCTCAGTCTTTACAATCATCAAGGGAAGATTACTAGAAAATCAGCATATTGCTTCCAAGATTATAAAATTCGAAGTTTAGCCTTCAAATAAAATCTATCTTGTTGACCCATTGAAGCCATGGGCAGCAGAATGGAAGCTATTTACACACTTCTAAGCAAACTGGTTTTTCCTACTTACAATTTTTACACTCGTTCTGATTCTGATTTCCAGGCCTTTTCTCTTCAGAAAGAGAAAAAAAAAGGCAAGCAAAACCACCAAAGAGAAAAATCAGAAAGTTGAATATACCATGTCTTAACGACAACAAAGGTGATCATCATCCTCAAATTCTGAAACTCCTAACATAGACAAGGCTATGTGACTATTCATCTCACTTTTTGTCTGTTGTAGTTGAGGGTAACAATCTATAATCCCAGAAAAATTGGACTTCTTCCTGTTTGAGTAGATAGGTTGTTCTTCACCTCTCAGTATGCCAATAATTTCTTCTATTCCTGGCCTTCGAGATTCTTCATTACTTACACAGGCGGTGGCAGCCTGAATCATCTGGATTATTTGAGTTGTATTTCTCAAAGTGCATTCAAGTCGTGGATCAAGCAACTCCTCAACGGCTCCTTTTCCCTTCTGCAATAGAGGTTTAGCCTGCAAAAGAATGCAGGGTCCATGATGTTCAATTTCACATCCAAGCCAAGAAGATACTATTCATAATAAAAGAACAAATTTCATCATGTTGCGAACAAATGGCCAATATTTATGATAGGCTTGTTTGCTACTTGCCCAAGTCGAAATGATTTTTCATAGTGCAATCAAATCCTACTATGATTGGCCTTGTTTCCAAAGCAAAAGCACGTGGTTTTATTAGAGCTTTAAGGCAAAAATCATAGTAAAATTTATTAATATGATAGGATCCTTCAAAATAGCAAAACCATGAGAACAAATAGAATCATCCTCTACATGATATTACAACAAATCTGGCAAATTCGTGCATGATTCTGAGATGACAATTGCTTAATATAATGGAGGTCGAAAGTTAACTAGATGGAATTGAAAATGTCAAACGAAAGCCTAGAATTCTAGCCACCAGTATAACAGTTTCTACTGTCAATCGATTTCCCTTCAATCTGCAGGGAAAAACTGATGCATAAATTTCATCCTTTTTACAGAACTACAGGATAGAGGTTATATTTGCTCAAAGTTTACTAAGAATTGTGATGTTCGCTGGTTGTCTGATTAAAGGATTGACTTCTAATTAGGTATGATCAGAATGTGGCTTGTAGACTATGGCATTGCCTAATAGAACGCCTTATCTCTTCATGGAAAAGCTTATAGAGGGGCCCTTCAATAAAGCATTACAAAGTCAAAGGAACTAACGGAAATTTTAAAGGAAATTAATTCAGTAACCTACCCATAGGACCAAATTCTCTTCCCCCGCTGGCCTTCTTGCTTCAATTGGCTTCCTTCCGGTAATTAGTTCCAGAAGGACCACGCCAAAAGCATACACATCCGTCTTATCAGATATTTTCCCATGCTGGAAATACTCAGGAGCCAAGTAGCTGTGCAATAAAGATTTAATCAGAAAATTAGAAAAGAAATATAAATTTGTTGAACCATTAAAAAGACATGTATGGTTTCTTTTCTCATACCCAAATGTCCCCTTGACAGTTTTACAAAGGAAAGGGACTGAAGGTGCAGAAGTCCAAGCAGCTAAACCGAAATCACACAACTGCAAGCAGAATTGTGATTATTGGTCAATAAAAATAGCTTGCGTAGACTAAAATTGACTCCGAATACCACAGAACCACTTAAATGAGAGATTGTAAACCATAAAACAAACCCCCTTACCTTTGGGATTTTCTTGGAAGAAAGGAGTATATTTGAGGGTTTAATATCTCTATGAACAACACATCTCTCAGTTCCATTATGCAAATATGCAATTGCTTGTGCAATTCCAAGTGCAACCTTGTATCTCACAGACCAGGAAAGGCCTGAAGAACCCTTGACTCCTACCTTTACTTTCTTCTTATCTGCAAATGGGTATTCCATAAATTACTCAAATTCAATCAAATTTCAAATTTCCAAATCAAAGAACAAGAAATTATACCGTGCAAATGGCGTTCTAAGCTTCCACCAGATACATATTTGTACACCAAGAACAAACCCTCCTCCTGATCAATACAGAACCCCACAAGAGGCACAATATTTGAGTGGTAAAGAGAACTAGCAATCATTAATTCTCTACAAAATGCTTTTGAAGCCTCTTTATCCTCCTTGTCTAATCTCTTAATTGCCACAGCAGTCCTCAAGAACCCAACTTTACCTCTAAAAACAAAGCTCAAAGCTCCCCTTCCCAAAACTCTACCTATCCATCACAACAAGAACAAATCAAAATCTCAAGCAAGAAACCAACTTCAAGATTCAAAACCAAAAACAAAAGATTTCATTTCTTACCTTTTGAGAAATTATTAGTAGCAGCACGAATTTCACTATAACTGAATCTGACCAAAGAATTTGCAACTGGAGAGATACTCCTCTCAAGAGACTGAATTCTCCTCCATTTAAGCTCTTTAGCTCTCGTCTCATTCAATCCATTGTCCAAATTCACCATCAACACAGTTGCAGAAGCTGAAGAATTCATGTTCATTGACTCAACCTCAACTTGAGGGCATAAACTGAACCTGAAAGAAGAGTGAACTGAGTGTGGATCAGCATTTGTTAACTCTGAACCACTACCACAACCACCGGACTCTGCCAGCAGCCATGCCTTGTTGTGTTCTAAACTTCCATTCTTGTTATTACTCTTTTTAATGGTTTCATCACTCTCATTTGGTAAAAAACAGGCCAAGCCAGATTGCCAAAACATTTTTGACAAAAAACCTTTCATTTTCAGCTCATTATCATGGTCAAAGGAATAATCTTTGTCTATGATAGTTGAAGCGGAGAGAGCATCGCAAGTAGAGCTATTTGATGGCTTTTTTGTGTTTCTACAAGTGCCTTGACAGAACCCCATTTTGAACGCAGATCACAATGAATGCACGAGGGCCCAGAAACCAGAAAAAGAGATAATAATAAAAAAGTTAAAGTTGATGCCTCCTTTGCTTCAAGGGTGGGGGAGAATTTGCTTTTCTCAATACAGACTAGAGAGAGAGAGAGACAGAGAGAGAGAGAGATGGGAAATAAAGAAGCGGACGTCAATGGTTTATGGTCCTTGTTTGCATAAATCAATGCAATGTATGTATGTATGTATATGTATAGGTGAAGCCGTAAAGGGTTGATTTGTTTAATGGGGATTCTAGTAGAGGGAGAAGTTGGCAATGAAGAAGAGGTGTACGTTCCCTTAAAGCTTATAACCTATAGAAATGAAACGGGTTTTATTGGGGTTCGGATTCAGTTGATGGTATTTTATTATTCAAGGGAAAAATGAGTTGATTACGTAGAGAAACAAGGGATTCTTTCTGATAATGTCAGAGTGGACAAATAGAACCCAACCCCCCAAATGCAAGTTTTGGGCATGAGCTAAGTAAAAGAAGAAAGGGCGCCGGCTAAGAAGATGAAGATTGTGGGTTAAAGAAAAAAGAAAAAAAAAAAGATAGTGGGTTAAAGAGTGTTTTTCAGATTGGGTCGTGAAATAAGAACACAAAAGAGAGATGACGAGGGGGGCAAAGGCTTCTTATATGTAAAAGGTGAGGCCTGTGACTTATGGGGTTTCTTGGGAACGAAAATTCAGACAGGAAAAGAAATTGATTAGGACATGTTGATCATAACAAGGATTGCTTTGTAGTATGGTGACCATCCGAAGGTCTTTTGCCAACCTCCAACAACCTCTCCACGTGTACAGGCAAAACTAGCTATAGCTCGATCCCGAAAACGTGCATGGGTTCAAGCTTTAAGTTCAAGTTTTTTCATGAGAAGGTGAAAGAATTTAAGTTTCAGTTCTAAGTAAACAAAGGAGGCTATATATATAACTCATGAATTATCAGAATTCACCTAACTTTGGATAAGAGAAGGAGATTTATTTAACATTCGAAATCGTTATTGTTGACTTATATTGTTTTTATCTTAATAGTACATATTGATTTAGATGATGGTAAATGGAATTTGTTTTAAATTTTCTATTTTACCTGTTGGGATTCAAATGGAAAAAAATATTTAGAAACAACTAAATTTTGTGGATATATACTAGTCTGTTTGAGAATATAATTATATTTTTTTTTCAAATAATTTTTTATTTTTAAGATCAGCTTATCAAATTAATTCAAAATATATATATAAAAAATAATTTTTAGTAAATTAAAAATTTTAAAAAAACATAAGTTAACTTATGTTTTCAAGACTATAAAGATTTTATATGGACACATGAATATTGTTAAAAGCTTTAGATTTATATATGAAGGCCGTGGCTATGAAGATGATTTTTCAATTTTTTTTTATTTTTATTATGTAAAAATTTGTTTGACAATGTGCAGTTAAATGTATGTATGTTCACTAAAGATTTTAATTTTTTATTTAAAAATATTTTTTATATTTTGATATATTGATATTAAAAATAAATTTTTAAAAAATAAAAAATATTTTAATATATTTTTAAATAAAAAATATTTTAAAAAATAATTATTACCGTAATAAAATTTAAATATATGCAGAGAAAACCAATCACTCAAAACTTTTCTTCCATTTGGAAAGGTGGTTAATTCTTACCGTGGGTGGACATTTTTATGAGTATTCGGTTAAACATACTATGGGTAAGATTTTTATAATTATTAGGTTTAACATACTGTGGGTAACATTTTTGTAAGCACTCTTTTTTCCATGCTTTTATATTTTTTTTAATTAATGGTTAATAAATCACAATTAGCAAGGAAAAAAAACATTTATGAAGAGCATCTCTCAATTTCTTATAAGAGAAAGGGCTTGCTTCCAAGCAATGGAAAAATAGTTTTAACTTCTCAGTAATTATAAGCATCTCATGATTCGAAATTAAGCAAAATTTTAAGAGATGTGCCCCTTTTTATTAACTTTGTTAAATTAAAATAATATTATTTTAATTAATTTAAAAGTTATCATGAAAAAAGAGAGAGGCTATGTTCAATAACTTTGAATTGATTTTCTAGAAAATGGAAATTTTGATATTTATGTCATGATGACGATGTTACAATGGTATGTATTTTTTAATCTATTTCAGTAACTTTGTCTTTTTATCAAATCTTCCCTAGTTTCTGTCCAAAGATTCTGGGAATCGAACTACTTACATATTTATCTTTGACAAATTCTAAGATAGGGTTCTTACAATTTGATTGATTTGATGATGAAACCTTACCTACGTACCCCCATCGACTCAATTGCTAGAAAATCCCTCCCAAAAATCATGTTTTTTGAAGAAAAAAAAAAGGAAAGAAAAGGAAATTCTATAGAAAGGTACGGGAAAAATAATAGAAAGAAAGTTTTGGTAATTAATAGATTCAGAATTAAAGAAACGATCAAATTTGTTCTCTAATTGAATATATATATACATATACATATATATAGATTAAATTATTTTCCTTAGATGAATTTATAGCATACAAGATGTATTTGTATTTGACTAAAGTTACACTCTATTAATATTGTCATATATTTTTAAATATTGCTTGTTAAGTACTTATTAACGGTAAATCTGAATATTTGGCAGGCAGATTCTTTGATGAAAGTCAACTCAATACATAACAATTTGGTTAGAATTACCTAAGAAGGGAAACAATTTGTTAAAAATATGAGTAAATGGAGAAACTCTTTAAAAAATATATATATTCCTTAATAAAAGAAATGATATTAAAGAGGTGAAAATGTTGGGATGTTTGTAAATTTCGGTAAAAAAAAATCACAAAAAATAACGTAATTATTACAGTGTTTTCCTTTAATATTCTTTTTTTCATATTCTGGGAAAACAAAAGGAGAGCACTGCAATTCAAACTAACAAGTTGATTTGGTATTTATTTTGTGGTGATGGTGATAATTTAATTTTTTTTATTTAAAAATATATTAAAATAAAAAATTATTTTTAATATCAACATATAATTTAAAAATATTAAAAAAAATAAAAATTGTGGGAATGTGGTGCCCAAGCACACCCCCTTGTCTTGGTATTTTTCACAAAATTCCTAACTGATCTAGTACTACTGATGCAGTCTGATCAAATTATTCATCAGGCGATCTACAGTTTTTGTCAGGAGGAAGATGCCGTAATAGAAAATCTCCCAGGTCTGGCCCTCCTCAAATTGAAATTAACTATCATGGTTTCTGAATTAAGTTCACGATGAGACTAACTCAGATAGCATTGTTTCGGAGGACTTGAATCCGGCTCTTTTTTTAAAAAAATCTTATACAGCCATGCATCTTGAAACAATGCAAATCTGCATCTTGCAATTGTTTCTGACACAATCAAGTGAAACTGATCTAGACCAGCCGGCGGGTCAACTACAGGTCCCCAGCGGTTTAGGTTGAATAATAATAATAATATATATATATATATATATAGAGAGAGAGAGAGAGAGAGTTAATCAAGTTGATCTGGTAACTTTATTGATCAAGTTTTGATATTATCAAAACTCAATTATTGATTCATTGATTTTTACAAAGAATTAATTATGTTATTTTAATTTTATAAAATTATTTTTTTATAAGAATCAATCTTTTCCATATATAATTTAAATAAATAAACTTTTTAATCAGTTTTTAAAACTATATTTTTAGCTTGATGTTTTTGGTGGTGTTCTCCTAGGAAGAGTGCTCTCTGAAAGGAGATTATCCACCGATTTCTATTATCTTTGCAACTCTGAATAAATTTTAATATTCTATTTAATTGCAACTGCTTGATTTTCTTGCAGATCGACTGGAGAGTTTTTCCAACCAGGAGCAACTGCATGTCTGCTCTTGCATGCAAGAGTTCATATTTATTGGAAAGGGGTTGATAGAACTCATAGCAGGAGAGGGAATATCCTCCAACCGAGTACCAACCAGATGGTTCCCTTTCAAAATATTTCCCACGCAGTATCGACACCTTGCTATGCAGATGAGGTGGATGTCGACTACTAATAACAAAGAGGTTCCCACCTTGCTATACAAATTAGGTTATCCATGGAGAGCCATTTGTCGAGGCTTGGGTGATGGCTGGACCTCCCTGTAGTGGGACTGGTCATCATTTTAATTAAATTTTACTAGAAAATATGTTTAGGAATTTAGGTTACTATTATAAAATAAATTAATAAAAATAGAAACATTAATAGAATATTTCTATAGATATATCACAGTGAATATGCTATTGTTGTATTCATCGATAAATACTAATAAAAATATTTTATCGATATATATTGATAAAATTATAACTGAAAAAATAAAACAAATCAATAAAAATAATATCTTGTCATTTTTACAAATAAAATTACTAATAGATTTAAATTTATCAATAAATTCCTCTCTAATATTTAATTGTTGACATAACTAGCAACAATCCTTTCTCTCCCTTTTATTTCTTATTCTTCCTCCACTTTTCTTTGCAACTAACAGCACACACCCCCACCCCACACACCAAAAAAATATATATATAAATCAACCTCTAACTACAAATTCAACTACCTTAACACTTAGTTTTTATGTTTTTATTCAAATTTTATTGATGATTTCTCGCTTTAAGTAAGCAAAACTATAGATTTTTAATTTAAATTTAAATTTAAAATGTTAATTTTTATTGCATTTTTTTGTGGTAAATTTGTTATATAAATATATAATTTGTACATGCTAGAGTATGTTTGAGATTTCATAAATATTTTTATTTAAATTTAAATAAATTTATTGTTTTTTTATAAATATATTCAACTAACAACAATGCATGCCACATTTCTTAGATGCAAACTAGGCTCGATGGAGGTTTTGTAGAAATGCACGTGTGTATTAATGACCACCAAAAAAAGATGTAACAACTAGTGGATATCCAAGATATCCAAGCTTAGTTGTTTGTATGTTGTTTTCAACTTTTTTTTTAAATTATTTTTTTTTCAAGATATATATAACACTCAATTGAAAGAGAAATATAATAATGATCCATCGACCTATCCGAATCTTGATTTGTATTTTTATTTTTTGAGGCATGATTGTCTAGTGAACTCAATAAAAATCAGATATCTAGTCTCTGTATCACTATAGTCAAGGACTTGCATATTCAATCATTGGATGCTCACAATCATTTTCGAGCACTCAAATTCTAGAGTTCTAGGTAATTTTAGGCTAGTAAGTTAAAGATTAAGCAACTCATCCTACTACTAATTATAAATAACTCATTGTTAAGATGGTCAAACTTCGCCAATTGGTCAAGAAAACGAGGTATCAAATGGGTGGAACATGTGCTCCTTTTTATTTACCCCACAATCCAGGTGAAGACCTGCCTTCTTGCTCTCTTCCTCCAACACCTCTATCCTAGATTTATTATATTTGAACTTATAAATGTTTAAATTTATAATAAATATTTAAATTTTATATTTATTTAATTATTTTATATTTCTATTTAATAGATTTTTAAAAATATATAAATTTTTTAAATTATTACTGATGATTTTACTAAGGACTTAGTCCATTGATATATTTTAAAGAGTCAAAAAAGGATTTTTGCAAATGATATTTTCACTATTTGCTCACCGATAAAATAATAAGTGGTATGTTTGACTATTATATATCAAATTCATTGATAAACATATAGATAGGTGAAAAAAATCACCGATGAAATGACATATAGTTTTTTTATCAGTGATATATTATATCTATCAATGAAAGTATTGACAAAATAAAGAGGATAAATTACTTTTTTGCACGTGTTTTTCATCAATAAATCTATTTGTAAAATTACTATTGATCAATCATAAATTACTTATAAAATTTATTTAAAAAATTATTTTTGTCCATGATCTTGTTGGTAAGTTTTTTATTGATAGACTATAAATATAATACCAATAAAAAATTTTATCGTTAAATCTAAAATTTCAGTAATTGATCAGCATGATATAAGAAGAGATAATGGATATTATCATCAAGGTGTTCCTAATATGGTAGTTGAAACTTGTCAATCTCTAAATACTGAAGCAAATAGATTTTTCAAAATGTTTAAAGTTGCAAATCAATCTTTGGGAAGGGGTGTGCACAGCATTTGATGCTACAACACAAATCAAGAGTGGGATAGGATTAGGAGAAAGAGGCTCGACAGGAAAAAACAAAACAAAACAAAAAAGGTGACCATTATTTAAACAAGATAGAATTTAAGCCAAGCCTAATTAGCCTAGCTTGATTATTAAGATTTTTTAACATAATAAAGGATCTCCACAAGAATTATTTTAACAGAACAAGCTTAAGCTGAACCTCAGCCTCACTTGGTGGTAGAATCAATGATACAAAAGGGACCCAACTTGTCTCCTCGCCAAAGAGAATTGGGATGCGATGCCATTTGGGACCCAAGCATTGGATTTTTTACTAGGCTGGCAGTGATGCTGGAAATGGTAGAATTCAGGTAAGGTTGGTCACTTTTGACTGGTCCGAAATAAGGTTATCCAGTTCGATAATTATGGTGTTGGTCGTGCACGTGTGTACCCGGTGCCTGATTAAATAATTTATTTTGAATTAACTCCTGTACAGTTTAATTTGAAACTCGAGCTAGTCAAAGAATCGGATTAATAAGTTTCAAAATCAAATATTTATTTAATAATATTGTTAAAAAAATATTTTTACTCTGAATATTTTTTTAAGTTTAGAAAAATAATATTCTTAATGCAATATTATATGTATAAAAAAAATGAGGAGTTGACAAACTTTGGAGGCATCCTATATTTTTAATTTATTAACTTTTAAATTGATTTTGTCTGCAGTCCCATGACGACAACAATTTCCGACATTGATCACTTATAATTCATTGATGTCTTTGACCACAATCATTCTGTCATCGAACTGTTTGAGGCCCACCTCGAGAATCAATTAATTGATTGAAATTGGGTTGAAAAGACATGATATTATCCATAATAATTTCATGGATTCCAGCTAGGGTTCATTGAACGTGATGCTGAAAAGAGATGATGCCGAGGACATGACTCCATAAGAGAAGAAAGCATGACCAGTTCTTAATTTGATCCCAAAGCCAAAGGCCAGAAAGCATGACAACGATATTCTTTATAAATAAAAAAGATGAATATTGTAATGTTTACCTTACAAAGAATAGCTTATGTCCTCTATACAATTTAGTGATACTTCTTCAAGAGCAAAAGAAGTAGTTGCAATTCTAAATTCCCATATGTAACGTTTTTTTTTTTTCCTAGTACGGAAGGGTTGCTTTTATTGTCTCTCATTTTCATTACTATCATCTAATAAAAGAAATAAAAATAGGGATGACGAAAGAAAGAAACGAGATAAAATGGAAAATAAAGATAAAATTGTGTTTAGTAATAATATAAATAATAAAATAATTATTTTTATATCTTGGTTAATAATGAATAAAATATAAAAATATAAAAATAAAAATTAATTTTAATATATTTTATTATCAAACTTACTTATTTTAAAAAATAATTAGATATTATTTATTTAGTTTAGTTTATATTAAATATTAAAATTAATAATAATATAATAATTTTAGCTATAAAATGTAGACATGCTCGACAAGTCATTTTGGGATCTATCCAACCTAGAAATTGGATTTGATTTATCTGAGTTTTAAATAAAATAGAGAAATAATTGACTCAGTTTATCTTATTGAAAAACTTAAATTAATCCATGATTAAATCAATTTAAGGTAAAATATAAATTACAAACTTGTTGATTTTTTTAAATTTTTTATTAAAATAATATCAATTTAATAATTTAAAAAAATTAAATTAATTCAAGCTAAATATTGGCCTAGATTGACAACCACTCACTGAGCATTATCTTAAATTAAATTTTAAAATTAAAATAATTATTATTTTTATCTTTTTAATTTTAACTGGACAATATTCTTGAAAGTAAAAATAAATTACAATAATATTTTAAAAATAAAAAAAATAAAAATATCATCTTCAGAAAATATCTCTTAGGTATCTTATATTTTAGAAGCCCAAAAATTTATTTTAAAATTTTTCAAGCAAATACATATTTTTATATATTCCTTATTTTTTAACTAAATATATTATTATTATTATTATTATTATTATTATCTCTCTCTTATGTCACGTGATGATAAACATATACTAAAGTATTGGTACCAATGACATTCTTACTAACAAAGTTGACCCTTGTTGTTATCTGAAATGCCATTATTATTCCTATAAATAATTCAATATTTGATGTCAGTTATTAAAGTCGAGCACTTAACCTTAAAAAACAATAACATCAAACACTTCACTGTTAGAGCACAAGTCATTTATTAAACTTGTTTATTTATTTATTAATTGTTTGAGATTATGATAACAATTATAGTTTAAAATATTTTTTGTTTAGAAATATATTAAAATAATATTTTTTATTTAAAAAATATTTTTGATATCAATGTATTAAAAAAATTTAAAAATACTAAAAAATATTAATTTTAAATAAAAAATTTTATTTTTTTTTTAAATACAAGTTGGATCATGTTTTCAAATTAGCTCTTGATCTAATATTCATATTACATCAACAAGTAGCTTGACTTATATTTAATAAAATATATATATTATTAAAATAAATTGAAATACATTAAAAAAAATATTGTACCATGAAAATTTGCAATTCAAATAATAAATAAAAAAACTCTCTCAAGTATTTATTTTTATTTATAAATGGAGTATTGAGAAAAATGAAGTACTTATTTTATATTTATACATCAGTTAAGAAAATAATTTATTTTACTAATAAAATACCAATGCTTTATTAATGTATACCTTAATTTAAAAAAAATGGTAACTTAAATGATAGTTAAATATTATTAAACAAATGGACTGTGAGCAATGAATATCAGACTGCATGATGAAGTATTGAGTTCAACAATTGACTTTTGATCTAGTACTGATTCTACCGAAGTAATGTTATTATTTATATAAGTTAAGGGTTGCCTTTCACATCCGAACCCCACGACGTTTATAATTTTCTTTTTACGTAATTTTTCTTTTAGATCAAACCATGAAAGCAAAATCTGGCACAAACTTATTTACTTCCCAAAATGAAACCTCAAAGAGTATTATTTGTTAATTTTTCTTTTATATTTCATTTTTTATTTCTTTGCACTTATAAAATGACACAATGATTTCTATATATTGATAGCCATGTTTATATGATATAGTTAATTTTAAAATCTATAAGATTAGTTAAGGTATTTGTAAATTAATTTAAATATTTATATTAATTAAAAATAATAATAATAATATATGTGTCGATTTTCATTTTTTAGAATCATAATATAATTGTACTCTTTTTGTCCAATTTTTTTTTCAGTGCTAGCAGAATTAAGAACATCTTCTATGTACTCTCTAAAAAAGAAAATTAGAACATCTTTTTTCTGGAAAAAAGGGGAATTTTGACGAGTAGAGCATGTCATCTCATCCCTTTCATTTTTCTTTAGGGCCGGGAAAAGAACAGTATCATATATTTTTTTATAAAAAAGAAATAGATTTACCTGGGAAAAGATTGAAAGAACTGCAAAAGAAAGGAGATTTCTCACGTAAAGAATAAGAAGCACGAGAACAAAGTGCACGCTATAATGTTCTGTGTAGCTGCTCTTTGCGCTGTGATGTCTCCTGTGACATGATCCCACCAACTAATTAATTGAAATTTTTAATTATTATGTCTTTCTCCTGTGCTCTTATGTGAGAAAAGTGTAGGCAATTGTGCTCACAAAAGTCCAACAATGTGATTCTACTGTTAATTTATTTATTAGCGTTTCCAAATCTCTCAAAACCACTAATAACTAATTACAAATGCTCGAACAATATGTGAAATTGTGGATTTATTTATTTATTGTTAATAACAAGGGTGCCTTACAGCAAGCTTTCTGCACGCTCGTTAACTAAAGTCTTCTAAAAATCATAAGTTGAATCCTTGATCATAAATTGGTATATTAATAATAAATTAGTCTTATAACAATATCTTTTAGGATCCAAAAGTTGTGAAGCTGAATGATAACTTACATGGATCTATATTAAAAATATAAGCATGAGAGGAAATATAAATGAGTCCAACAACAAAATTTATTCTATTGTGTAATCGAGCTGAAATTTTATTAATATATATGTATTGCAAGTATAATTATTTAATAAATTAACTCAAATTAAAATTACATAATTATTATTTTTAGGGTTTATAAAAACTAATTAAGTTACATGCAAATTGATTTAAAAACCCAACTTGAATCAAGAAAAAAAATCAATTGCTTTGGATCCTTAAATCGGTTTCGTTGACTTCCATGCACATGAACATGATACATAGATGGCCTAATAATTGTAATAATCTTAGGAATTGGATTCCATTATATAATAATGTCATGTTAGAGCCTCTTTTACTCCTTGAATCTTGATTTCTTGGAGAGTTCATCTCGTGGATTGAACTAATTTCTTCTAACGAGATGTATTAAATTTACCGTATCTTTCTTAAATATGAAAATATCAACATTTGAATCCTTGTTCAATGGCCGAGGTAAGGATCGAAAGAACATTTTAATTACCATTTTTGTCTTCTAAATTCGAGAATGGGATTGGAAACCGATTTGGCCCTACACTCTCTCCTTTTAGCTTTATTTTAAATTAAAACATCAAAAAAAAATTATAGTTATTTTTTAAAAATATATTACTTTTGGGAACGTAAAGTGATTTTTTATATAAAAAAAACAGCTTAAAGTTATATTAGTCCTTCCTTTAAAGAATGTAGGAAATATAGAAAGTGATGTTCACTGAGGTTAAAAGAAAAAAATAACCCTGAATATTTTAAAATTAACTAATTTCAATCTTTTTTTATATATATAATAATAAGCTGATATTTAATTAGATAGTTAATAACCTTAGATATTTTAAAATTAAATAACCTTAATTATTTTATTAAATATATGAGCCCTTAATTCATATGAATCTTAATTAAATTATGTATATATGAATCTTAATTTATTTACTAAAAAATACTACATAATATTTTGATTATCATTTCATTTTTACTTGTGTTTCTTTAGTTTCGTTAACAACACAAATATCACGGTACAAAACACGGGCAAATTATAGGCCACGTGTACAAATCTCGTCCTGGCATTAACTCTTAATGCTAGAAGTTTATTTGATGGAGACAATCTGGAATATCCTTTCACTTTGCTTTGTTTATTTTTTTATTTTCCTTTTATTTATAAGATATATTAATAATATTTCATTAACATCCTCAGCAGCTGTGGGCGTGCCGGAGTGGTTATCGGGCATGACTAGAAATCATGTGGGCTCTGCCCGCGCAGGTTCGAATCCTGCCGCTCACGCTTTTTGGTTTTTCACGTTTTCATGCTGTGTTTCNTATAATATTTAGATATTATTAATTTTTTTAATAAAAAATAAAAAGTGTAGGAATTCATCCTATGACATCGTCGCTTTGATAAATTCAAAAAACATTTAGATGACTGGTAAAAATATTTAAAAATAAATTTTTTAATAAATATTAAGACGATAATATATTGAATCGACTCAAGTTAATTTAAATTAATTCAAATTATAAAATCATGATAATTTTATAAAAATAAATCAAAATAAATTATGAAACTCAATTTTCAATAAATCTAATATTAAATAATAAAATTAATAAAAAATCTAAAAAAATAATCAGAGCCAACTCAGGTAAACTTATCAAAGTCACGACCTAAATCATAAAACTAAGATAACTTAAAAGAAAATAAACCGAAATAAATTATAAAACTCAATTCTCAATCAATCTAATGTTGAAAGATAAAATAAAAAAAATAGTTAAAAAATAATATAAAAAAACAACTTGGATCAATCAGGTTTAACTCACTAAACTTGTGACCCGAGTCATGAGATAGAGATAACCTTATAAAAAATAGATTAAAATAAATCACAAATTTTAACCTTCAATTAATACAATATTAAATGATAAAATTAAACAAAAAAATTAATTAAAAAAATAAATTAATCGAGTTAACATATCAAAATCGTGATATGGGTCATGAGTCTAAGATAAACTTATAAAAATTAAATTGAAAAAAAAACTAAATTTAATCTCAATAAATTAAAAAATAATATTAAAGTAAATAGTGATATGTGGGGAACCGTGCAATAAAAATTCTCCTTTTCCTTTAGTTTTTTTTTAATTATTAATGTTAATCTATTTGACACCCTTTATACTTATTCCAATTACTAAAAACATTCTCATGTCTCCTACTCAAACCTATCACATTCCTTATCACCCATTTTTCACCATTTTTCAATTACCTTTTTTCACCAAATCAAATGCTACAATTAATAGGGATTAGAGGGTTAGCCATGAATAGAATTCAAACAATGGGCCAAGCCATTCATCATAAAAATCTTATGAGTTTTCTCATGTGGATAGTCTACCTTTGCAGAAAAGTCAATTGAATATTGATGTGCAACAATTAATTCAAAATACCTTTAACCACATGAAAAAGATATAAAATCAATGCCTTAAACCACCGAATGTCCAAATTAGTTACAATTATTTTGTAAAATAATCATTCAAGGGGAAAGAAATGTATTAAACGGATAAAGCCTACGTTCCAAAAATGTTCTCCTAGAATATTTTACCCCTAAATATTAGTAGTGTTTGAAAATATGAATAAAATAAAAAATATTTTAATTATATTTTCAAACATTCCTAATTTGATTAGAAGATTCAGAACAAATCGATAGTTGTTTCAAAATGTATTTGTGGTTGAGCTAAAAAACAATTTAAAGGCCAGCGAGAGGAGGAGAAATAAATAAAAAATGGAAGCGCTAGAAGGAGGGCTTGAACCTCCGACCTTGTGGTTAACAGCCACACGCTCTAGCCAACTGAGCTATTCCAGCTGCTTGAAGCACTCATAAATTTACTTTGTTATATAGAAAACTATATGGTCGATGGCATGTAAACCCGGATAACATCGGTGATTAGCTATGTTATTACTCTTTCTATCCAAATATTGCAGATTTTTTTTTTTTTATTATTCTCATCGATTTTCTTTTTGCTTCTTTCTTATTCGGAAGCTATCAACATGACCGAACCATACAAGGATCATTTGATGTGTCCTTTCATGTCTCCAATGGAAGGTGTATAGCATAAAGAAGCAGAATAAAAAATCAAACCTTAGAACTTCAAAAGCTGAGTAAAGGGGGACAATACTACCTAGTACTTGCTACAGGAGAGACATGTACAGGGGGAAGAAGTTGCTTGAATGGAATCTTTCATTGAAATCATGATCTGGGGTCTCAAGTGGAGATGAACTAAATCAGTAAAATCCAGTCGTGCTGCAATTCTAATATGGGAGATCTAATCTAGCACCAAAACTACTGCTAGCAAGCTGCGGCATCCTTCGCATGAGTGTACTATACTGAATGGAGTATTGCATAGCAAGCATTTGAAGTGCGAAATGCTCTGTGAAATACAGATTAACAAAGGGATATGTTTAATCAAACACGGTGCGAAGGTGTGGGGTCTGAGCGCGTGCATGTGGAGAATCAATACATCTAAAAACGAATAAGTGAAATACCGTATGCTTATGTACATTGTGTTTGATTCTTGAAAAAATGAAGGGAAGAAAAAACTCGAGACAAGAATAAAAAACCCGTCTTTGGAAATCTAGGAGAAACTAGAGGAATAAATAATTTTATACATGCCTAAAATGGAAGATGGCTTCTGTTCTTCTTAGAAACTTTTTGATTGAATTTTCCAAAGATTCATGAAAGTTCGGGAGGAGAAACCCAAACTAAGGGAATCCCAAGTTTTTTCCTCTCCCCCTCATTGAAAAAAAAAAAAAACAAAAGAAAAGGATTCTAGGCACAGGAATGGTGTTCAAAGTTCTGCAAGATGAACGCTCAAGTGCTAGACAGGAGAAAGACAACTTTAAATAGCAAGAGAACCACATGTAACATAAACCAAAAAGAAGCCAGGAGGCATAGCTAAGGAAAATCCACATTAAAACTAAATGAAAATCCAAATAATAACAGGAGAAAGACACATTTAAATAGCAAGAGAACCACTATCTTGATGTAAGCGATATTGAACCCCCCGCCTCAAAACCTCTTCTTCTTGAGGCACCATTTGCCATGAACATTAGGAAAACATTCATCAGGAATACGAGAAATATTGTTCACCATTAATATTGTCTTGCCAAGACAGTGGAGAGCAATCAAGGTGATACATAGATTTACAAACAGGAAAACTATAATAGTGGTGGTATCTACCTGCTACTCTGATATGGACAAAGGGATACTCCTTAGGTAAAGTTGAACGTCCATCTAATAATGATTTGAAGGATAATCAGCTAGAATGACATTACTCAGCATTCTACAAATACATCTAAGAGTCACAATTTTAAATAGCATTATGATACAAAAGGCTAGAGCACCCATTTAGGGTCATGTGGTCTTTTTTTTCTACCGCATGAAACATGCGTGCAAATCCAGCAGCAAGACACCAGCTAATGTAAGCATTGCTAATATTATTTAGTTTCAACAAATTTTAGTCTATCCGATGAGCTTTCCACTTTCTCAGAAGTTCCTCATACAAAATTGGCCTTTTCTCCTCATTAAGCATCTGTTTCAACTTTGATAATGACAACGAGGTCAACTTGATTCCCTTTTCAATCATAACCTCGGCATACTTTACTGCTTCTGGAACCATATGATGATTGCGGAGCTCAACAACCAACATATTTCCAGCCTCTTCCAAGTCTGATTCACTATAATTCTCCATCATGCATTTCCACACTTTTATAGCCATATAAGGTTCCTTTGAATCCATATATGCCTTAATAGCAGCATTGCAATTTGTTTTGTTAGGAAAGAATTCATTCTTGATCATCTCGTGGAGCACAAATGATGCCTCCTTCAACTTTTGATACTTAATCAAGTATTGGAACAGCACATTATATGTTTGTGAGTCAGGGAACACTCCATTATAAATCATCTCATCCAAAAACTTGTTCGCTATATCAGTTTGGTTATCGTAACAATGTATAGCAATCATCAAATTATACAGCTGAATATCAGGCCTAAACCCAACCCTTGCCACCAAGGTCTCCCAAATCAACATAGCCGCTCTAATATCATTACACTTCAAGCACTCTTCAAGTGCTAGTCTAAAAAACCTCACCCCAGGAAAACAGCCCCTGTCCTTCATCGTGTCAAAATGCTTCATCGCCTCGCGCAACCCATCATACCCCATAAGCAAAGTACTCAGAAACGTATCATATGCCGGAACATTCCTTGGATCCCAACCAACCATGCTTACCATATCTGCAAAAGTCGTTCTCGCACTAGCCACATTCATTTCCTTTTCCCACCCCTCTAATAAAATCGCATATGAATCAGCATCAGGTGAAATCCTATTCTTTGCCACATGTAAAAACTCAACAGCATCAAAAGTTCGACCCTCTCGACAAATAGCACTTAACAAAGAATTCAAAGCAACAACATTTCGAGTACAACCATATTGATCCATAACTTCAAAAGTCATAATAGCTTCTTTAACTCGATCAACAATAACATAACTACTAAAAACCGAAGCAAAAGTAGCTAAAGAAACCAGGTTTTCTCTTTTCATAGACTTGATTGCACCCCACATAGCATCAAACATAGAATTCTTACCTAAAAGATCAACAACAAGATTCCAAGAATAAGGACTATGTTTGTCATTAAGTTGCAAGCCAGCCCATCTGAAGAACTTGACAGCTGAGCCAGGTGAAGAATAAGACAATTTAAGAACTTGTTCTACATCGGTTTGTTTAACACGTATAACAGTGGCATCAAGAACTGATTCCACATCATGAGAAGGTGTGTTTGCTATGATTTCACAGAGGATTTTGATTGTTGGTGGGAGATTTGAGGTTTCAAGATAAGATGGGAAAGAGGGTTTCTTGGTTATTGAGGAAGAGGAAGGAGAGTGGTGGTGGTGGTGTTTTCTGATGAGGTTTTGGTTGAGGTCATTATCGAGTGGTCTCTTCTTGCTGTTGCTGGCCATCGATATTCGACAGAGAAGAAAGAAGGGTTTGCCTCTCCGGTAAGACTTTGTGGAGTGCAGGGTTTTTTTTCCTATTTATCATTTTCCCAATTTCTTTTATATCGACTTAACAAAGGAAAGGGAAAATTACTAAAAGTCGTATAATTTACTGGTTTTTTATATTTAATCTTTATGTTTTTAAAAAACTATAATTTATATAATTATAAAATAGATTCAATTATAAAATAATTTAGAATATAAATTATTACACGTACATCAAATTTTTAAAATAAAATAAATTAAAAAATTATTTAGAATTTAAAATATCATGTATACACATAAAATTTAAAATATAAATTGTAATTTTTTAAAACACATAAAATAAATATAAAAATAATTAAATCATGGGATAATTAAATAAATTTTGTTAATTACCTCTATCAATATAGTAAGTATCATTTTTTTAAACAAAAATGATTTAATTATTAGTTAAATTTTATATGAATTAAATTTGGTTTAGGTTGAATATTTACAATGGAAAAGACACTTTATTAATTCAATATTTTTCATTTATACAAGCTAGTATATTACTCGTTTAACTTTTCAAAAAATGATTTATTGCTTGTTAGGAAAGCTTGTTATTATATATTTTATTGTTTCATAAAAAGTAAGAGATGATGAGCTAAAGTGATTATTTTTAATTTGATTTATTTTTTATAAAAAATAATTAAAATTAAATTAAAAAAATCAACATCGATTTAAACTAATCAATTTTAATTTGGTTTATGATTAGTACTCAAAAATGCATTTTTATCATGGTTTTATATCATCATTTTGCACTTAAAGTATTAATAACTCCTTAACTAAAGTATGTTTTATAATAATTTATCTAATAATATAAGATACCTTTAATTTGTGGTAAATGTCCATTTTAAATGCAGGCCTATCACATAAATGAAAGGATTGATTGATGACTTTAAGAACTTTAATTACAAAGGCAAAGAGATGATCAAGTTTAGAAAAAAGATGTCGGTGCAATCCAAACCGGAACACTGTTTGGTA
>SRLM01001710.1:64615-83647 GCA_015708895.1 Populus ilicifolia | reverse complement strand
TGATATAAAACCATGATAACAATGCACTTTTGAGTACTAATCATGTAACTCTTTTATTTGCTGATAGATCTATAAAAATACCTAGAGGAATAATTGAAGATGTGTTAGTACAAGTCGATAAATTCATTTATCTTGTGGATTTTATTATCTTGAATACACAACCTGTTGAAGCATGTAATTCATTTCCTGTTATTTTAAGATTTTCGTTTCTTGCAACTTCTAAGGCATTGATTAACTGTAGGAATGGACTAATGAAGCTATCATTTGGAAACATGACATTGAAGATGAATATTTTCAACATTTACAAGCAACTTGGAGATGATGATGAATTACAAGAAGTAGATGATATTGAGAAATTAGTTTATGATCAACTTGAATCTATTTTAAGTAAAAAGGAGTTGGATGAATTTGAAGATTTACAAATGATTTATTCTTAGAAAGAAATTGTGGATGAAAAAGGTACCGAAAATGTTGACGTGAATCTTTTATCAAGAGTAATAATAGATTCGACATCTAACATCACACCAATCGATGATTACTTTCCTAATGAATCCTTACTTTCTCTTAGTTATCATAAAAGTAACATTTTTCTTGCTTTAGGATTTTTGCTAACTCATATGGATAACCAAGATAAAAGAAATTTTCTGAGTGACATGCAAAACTTCTATTGTGGTGACTCTTACCTATTCAAATATTGTCCTGATCAAATATTTTAAAGTTGCATTCTTGATAAATAGGTAAGTAGGGTCATAAAATTTTATCACTCTAAGGCATATGAGAGTCAATTCTTATCAAATAAAACAATTGTAAAAATCTTACAAAGTTGATTTTATTGGCTCACCATGTTTAAGGATTCACATGTATTCTGCAAAACCACTAAAAATTATCAAAAAATGGGATTTATTTCAAAACATAAAGAGTCTTTAGATAATCTTTATTGACTCTTAAGTCTCATCATATTGGAGATGTCCATTGTGCATTTCATGATTTATGACCCCATTTCCATAAAGAGGATGCTTGATATAGTCTTGGGAATCTAACTAAAAAAAACCCTGTTTGCCAGTTTTTAAGAAAACTGGATGGGAAGGTTATCCCCGACCTATAAAGGGTGTTTAAGTCGTTTTTGGATGTAAAACCAAGGGAAAATATGAGCCACAATCAAAACTAACTATACATACACATGCTTTTTCAAAAATAAATAAATAAATAAATATAGAGAGAGAGTGTGTATGTGAGACTCCAGCTTGCTTACATATAGGTGGTATGATTGCCTTTTTAATTTATCATCTATAAAATGCTCTCTTCCTTCCTTTCATTTTCACTCAACCTACACATTCAACAAATATAGAAGTGTATAGAAATAGCAAGTTCCTCAGGTTATCATATGAGAAATGTTTATGTTTTTGGTAGATCTATTCCTGGGAAAGAAAAGGAGTTTTTAGAATCAACAAGTCATTTTGGTCAGGTGCTAGCTAAGAGAAAGATTCATTTAGTGTATGGGGGAGACAATCTTGGGTAAATAGGGGGAGCGTCAATAATTGTATTTTTAGAAGGTAGTCAAGTTTAGGGATGGTCCCCAAAGCTTTAAAATAAAGGGACATCATTGGAAAAACAATTAGAGAGGAATTACAAGTCTCCACAATCTCTGTTCGAATGAATGCAATGTTTAACCATGCTAATGCCTTCAATGCCTTACCAGGTGACCTAGACATATCGGAAGTGATATTTCATATTTCCTTTTGGGCTCAACTAAACATTCACCATAAACCTATAGATTTGTTAAATGTTAATAGTTATTATGATAAGTTGTTGTCATTTTTTGATCATCTTGTAGAACAGGAATTTTTAACATCTTCAGCATGATAAATCATAATTTCTACTGCTATTGCTGAATAATTGATTGATCAACTATAATCTTTCATTCTTGTAATTGATTCCTCCATGAGTCGCATAAATTGGTCATCTACAAAAAGCCGTAAAAAGTTTAGATTGAATTTAAGTCTTCATTTGTGAATCTTTATGTCTTTTGCTTTTATTATTGTATTTTGTTATTTCTTATATTTGTTTAAGTGTATTTCAGGTTTGTCAATATTTGTTATTTAAAATGATGTTTTCTATACTCTATCTTTTTACATTAGGACAATGTTTTGTTTTGGTTGAGGGGAGAGGGTAGTAGTTGAGAAAAAAATTTAACTAACTATGTTTTGTATTTCATAAAACATGTGCAAAATTGTTGTTACTAGGATGACAGAGTAAAGGAGTTCTTTTGTTAAAGTGACTCTTGAGATGCATCTTAGTAATAACAAGGTCTATCATAATACTTCTAAAAATATTCAGGTTTACAAACTCTTACATTATTATCACTTAATTCTACTTAGATACTCATTTAACATGTATTCTTAAACCTTAATTTTTATATTCAGGTTTACAAACTCTTACATTATTATCATTTTATTATGCTCATATACTCATTTAACATGTATTCTTAAACCTTAATTTTCACACATACACACACACACACTTTAATATATGATTGTGGGTTGCACATTGGGTTGTCATATTATTTATATTCTTTTTCTAAAGGTAACAACTAAGAAAAAGGGATAGTACATAATTTAAAAAAACAAAAAAAAAGAGAAAAAAATGATGATAATAAAAATATAAATAAATTTAGTTTCATAGCCTCCCTAACTTAAGCAATAAAGCCTGAAGGGGTGTTTTAACACTTAATACCCTAAAATCAACTAACTTGGGAGTTGTTGACCCAATGCAAACATTGTATTATCTACATATCAGTATCGACAACTCAAGTTATTAAGCTCGTAAGGGTAAATATTTATTTTAAATTGAGGCCTATCATATAAATGAAAGGATCGATTGATGAGTTTAAGAAATAAAATTAAAAGGACAAAGAGATGGCCAAACTTAAAAAAGAGATGTCGGTGTAGTCCAAACCAAAACACTATTAGGTAATTAGGTCATATCTAGAGCTATAGATCTTGAATTTAGGTCTACTTTATATGGATGGAAAGGTAAGATATAGGCATTCTACTTTCACATAGAGCCTAAGATTTAATAAGGTTATTTTCAAGTCCAAATTGTAGCAATAATGAAGAAGTCTGAATTTGTCCTATAACTCGAACAATATTCAATGTTTGGCCCATATTTGGAGTTCTAGAAATCCAAATGACCTTCATTTTTTTTATTGAAAAGCTAAGACAATTTCCTACAACTTTTATGTATTCAAGTGATTTCAATTCTCACATTATCAATGATGTTTTGGTAGATACGAGAAGGATTGTCACCAAGTCAAGAGTTGGCCACCCACTCATCAATTAGTCATCATATTGACACGATGAAAAGATTAACATCTTCTCCTAAGTCCAGGAGTGTCAAAGTAATAAATAACCTGGCAAGACTAGGATCGAACTATATGGAGGTTAATTGTATAAATTACAGATAATAATAATATAACAATAATAACAATACCAATAGCAACAATGACAACAATAACAGTAGTAGTAGTAGTAGTAGTAGTAGTAGTAGTAGTACTAGTAATAATAATAATAATAGTAATAATACTAATAATAATAATAATAAAGAAAAAGAAGGAGAAGAAGAAAAAGATGAGAACTTTGAGATGGAATATTAATGTAAGGATTAAACAATGATAATAACAAATGTCAAGGTTAGACGTTCCACTAATGGCATGTCAAACAAGTATAATATAAACTCTTATTATTCAATTGAAAACTACACACAAAAGAGGTTCCAATCAGATTATAGATTGTTAACATGATTACATTAGTCATCTTATTCGATTAATGCTATACTTGTAAATTTCATTAAGCATTCATAATTATAACTTATGTTAACAACAAATTAAGTTCCTTTCATAGCTCAAGTGTCATTATACCATACAATATGGGCTATGAAAGTGCCATGTATTTGTTATACCGAGTGTTATACAACATAAATCAAGATTAGTCATTTAACAAGCAAAGTATTAAAGAGTGAATAAGATAACAAATACAAAACATGTTAGTATCAAACATTAAAATCCATATTACATTTACACTATACTTATTCTTACACCATTAGTGTAACTTTTTCACCTTGACATAATAAACTTAGCTAGACATAATGAAAGGAAGAAAAATAAATAAACAAAATAAGAACATAAATAAGATAAAAGTTAACTAAGTAAATGAAAAGAAATGAAATGCATAAACTTGATATTAATGAAAGCAAAGCACGAACATTACAAAAAATACAAAGAGAGAAAGCAAGAGCATGATCTTGATCTGGAAACCAAGATGCCTAAATGCATGAAAATACCTTCTTTTATAGGTTAAAATTGGAAACTATTGATTTGTTGACTAATTGATGAGTGGGTGATGAACTCTTGACTTGGTGACAATCCTTATCTTCTCTTGTCTACCCAAAACATTATTGATAACGTCAAAATTGAAGCCACTTGAAAATATGAAAGTCATAGAAAATTGTCTTAACTTTCTTGTGTAAAAAGTTTAGGTCATGTGCACTTCTAGAACTTAAGATATGGGCCAAACACTGACGGTGCTTGGGCTTGAAGATAGATTCAGACTTTTTTTGTTATTGCTATAATTTGGACTTAAAAATGGCCTTTTTAGATATTGGGCTCCATATAAAAGTTGTAGGCCTATGTATTACCTTTCCATCCATATAAAGTAGATCTAAATTTGAGATCTACAACTCCAAATATGATCCAATTATGAAACCAAACTTATCTATATTTTTATTATCATCATTTTTTTTTATGTTGTTTTTTTAATTATATGCTATCCCTTTCCCTTAGTTGTTACCTTTAACAAAAGAACATAAATAATGTAATAATCCAATATACAACCCACAATCATGTGTTAAAGTGTGTGTGTGCAAATTAAGATTTAAGAATACATGTTAAATGACTATATGAGCAGAATTAAGTGATAACAATGCAAGAGTTTGTAAACATGAATATTTCAAGAAGTATTAAGATAGACCTTATTAAGAATGATTACTAAGATGCATCTCAAGAGTCATAAAAGGATCTTCTTTACTCTATTATCATAGCAACAACAATTTTGCACATGCTTTAGAAGATAGAAAACACAGTTAGTTTTTTTCTTCTTTAGCTACTACCCTCTCCCCCCAACCAAAACGAGATATTGTCCTCAATGTTCTAAGATAGAAAGATAGAGTATAGAAGATATCACCTGAAATAACGAACATTAATTAACTTGAAACACGCTGAACCAAATATAAGAAATAACAAAACACAATAATAAAACCAAAATACACAAAGATTCAAAAATGAAGGCTCAAATCTAATTTAAGCTTTTTACGACTTTCCTTATATGACCAATTTATGCGACTCATAGAAGGATCAATCACAAAAATGAAAGATTATAGTTGGTCAATCAATTGTTCAATAGTAGCAGCAGAGATTATGATTTGTCTTTTAGAAGATATTAGAAATTCCTGTTCCACAGCATGATCAAGAAAACACAACAACTTATCATAATAACCATTAACATTTAACAAACCTATGAGTTTATGGTGAATGTGTAGTTGGGCCCAAAAGGAAATATGAAAGATCTTTTCCAATGTGCCTAGACCACCTAGCAAAGGAATGAAGGCATTAGCAATATTAAACATTGCATTCATTCGAGCTGACATTGTGGACGTTTGAAGTTCCTCTCCAATTGTTTTTCCAATGATGTCACTTTGTGCTAAAGCTTCAGGGATGACCCCCAAAACTTGACTACCTCCATAAAATATAGATATTGACACACCTCTCATTAACCCTAGAGTGCCTCCCTCATACACTAAATGAATCTTTCTCTCAGCTAGCACCTGACCAAGATGATTTGCTGATTCTAAAAACTCCTTTTCTTTCTCAGGACTAAATCCACTAAAAACACAAATACTTCTACATTTGATGAATGTATGGGTTGAGTGGAAATGAAAGGAAGGAAGAGAGGATTTCATAAATGAGAAATTAAAAGGGCAATCATACCACCTATGTGTAGGCCAACTGGAGTTTCACACACACACTCTCTCTCTCTCTTTATTTATTTATCTTTGAAAAAACATGTGTATGTATAGGTAATTGTGATTGCGGCTCACATTTTCCCTTGGTTTTATGTCCAAGAACGGCTTAAACACCTTCTATGGGTCAGGGATAGGTTTCCCATCCAATTTTCTTAAAAACTAGCAAATAGGGTCTTTTTTAGTTAGATTCCCAAGACTAAGTTGAGCATGTTCTTTATGAAATAGTGGCCATAAATCATGAATTGCATGATGCACTTCTCTACTAGGATGCGTCTCAAGAGTTAATAAAAGATTATCTAAAGTCTCCTTACTTAAGCCATCTTTAATGAACTATATTTTATCTTCATGATTTATAAATACCATTCCTAAAGAACAACATTGTGCATTACAAGTCCATCAAGCACATTGATGATAGACTTTCAATCGTTTTGCATGACGTTTCTTCGCAAAAGTACTTTTACCTATTTCAAGCATGTGTGAAATGAAGGAATTAGAGGACTCACCTGATAATCAGACCTTCAACCAGAGAATATCTTCAGGAATTCCATGATTCATTAACAACCTCAATCTTGCACATCGAGCACGATAAATTTTTGTAATCACATTCTGAGTCAGAGCGGGAAAATACTTTTTTAATTTTTCAATATTAGTGTCCATTATCAAATGAAAATTAAAAGAGAGATTCAAAGAATTACACAAATATATACACAAATATCAGTTATTATGGGAAACTAAAAGAACCGACTTAAGTCATGGAGTACCGTTGTCTGCCATTTGACCGAGGTGAGAGAAACTAGCAAAAATCACTCAAAAATAAACACAAAACAATGTGAGAAAAACAAAATAATCAACCTTTATCTACAAGATCATTCAAACCAGTTGATTCATTTTCACTAGGAAAATTATCAAAATAAGCTTTCAAACGATGTCCATTTTCCTTAAAAACATTGTCATTCATTGAATTCTCAATATCATAGGCCCAATAAGTATTGTTTCATCTTGATCTTAGCTCTTTAGGGAATGAATAGAGTTGAGAATTATAAAATAAAACTTTTTAACCAGTATCAACTTTTTGACAATTTTCACAAGTTTTGCAGAATACGTGCGTGTCCTTGAACATGGTGGGTGAACAAAATCCATTTTGAAAGATTTTTACAACTGTCTTTTTTGACAAGAAATAACTTCCACATGCTTCAGAATGACAAAGTTTAATGACACTACTTACCTCATTGTCGGGAATGAATCTTTGAAATATTTGATCAAGACAATATTTGAATAAGTTAGGGTCATCACAATAAAAGTTCTTCACTTCGATCAAAAACTTTTCTTTGTCTTAGGTACTCCAATCAATTGGCAAATCTCCTAAAGTAAGAAAATTGATAATTTTATCATACCAAGGCATTAGACTAAGAGAAAGTAAGGATTCATTAGGAAAGTAATCATCGATTGGTGTGATGTTAGATGTTGAATTTATTGTTACTTTTGACAAAAGATTTGCATCAATATTTTTGGTTTGTTTTTCATCTATGATTTCTTTCTTAGAATAAATTATTTGCAAATCTTCAGATTCATTCATCTCATTTTTACTTAAAGTAGATTCAAGTTGATCATAAACTAATTCGTCAATATGATCTACTTTTTGTAAATCATTATCATCTTTAGGTTGCTTGCAAATGTTGAAAATATTCATCTCTAATGTCATGTTTTCAAATGATAGCTTCATCAGTCCATTCCTACAATTAATCAATGCGTAAGAAGTTGCAAGAAATGGACGCCTTAAAATAATAGGAAATGAATTACATGCTTCAATAGGTTGTTTGTCCAAGACAACAAAATCCATAGGATAAATGAATTTATTGACTTGTATTAACACATCTTCAATTATTCCTCTAGGCACTTTTACAGATCTATTGGCAAGTAAAAGAGTTATAAAAGTTGGTTTTAACTCACCTAGACTAGGACTTTGAAAAACTGAATATGGTAGTAAATTCACACTAGCTCCAAGATCAAATAAGGCTCTTTCAATTTTATATTCTCTAATAAAACAAGAAATTATAGGACAACTAGGGTTTTTATTGTTATGAAGAATGGCACTTGTTTGGCTAAAAAGGCTTTCTTTTTCACATTCAGTTTTTTTTTCACCATGCATAGATCTTTCAAAAATTTAGCATAAGAAGAAACCTGTTTAATAGCATCTAGTAAAGGCATATTGATTCTTACCTGTTTGAAAGTTTCAAAAATTTCAGAGTTGTGATTGACTTTTCTTTGTTTGGTCATGGCATAAGGAAATGGAAGTGTTGGTAGGGAATCAGTTGTTTCTTTGCAATTTTTAGATTCAACCCCTTTCTTACCTTCAGAGATTAGACATCATCTTTCTCATAAGGTTCAAGAGTGGATTTTTCAATAACCTTACCACTGCGAAGAGTAGTGATTGATTTGACTTGATCTGTGTGTTGGCTTCCGAAACTACTTGCATTTGCATTGTATTGCCCTTTAGGATTTTATTGTGGTTGAGATGAAAACTTACCTTTCTCTTGAAAACTAAGAACATATGTCAATTTTGCAAGAGTATCTTTAAAATTTATCATGTTTCGAGCAAATTGAGTATTGATTGTTTCTTGCTTTTCAATTAATACATGCAATGTTTCATCAAGATTTCTTCTAGAGGGTGAAGCATAAAAAGGTGCATATATATGAGAATTTTGGAAATTATGGTGTGCTTGAAACGGTGGTTATGAAGTTTGTACATTGTTATTATCACTCTTCCAACTAAAATTTAGGTGATTTCTCCAACCAAGGTTGTATGTTTGCGAGTATAGGTTTTGGTTGGCCCCTTGGAAATTGTTTAAAGCATGGGCTTGTTCATGGAGACATTCCTTAAACGAAGGCAAGGTTGGATAGTTATTGATTGAGTGTTCATTTGTTTCACATATTTGACACATAATGTTTTCATATATTTTAATTTATTACAAATTTGTTTCTAGCTAAAGATGCAAACTTGGTTTGGAGGTCATGATCTTCCCTAAGGTTGTACATGCCTCCACTAGATGTATGAGGTTGAGTTTTACTCGGTGCCTTATAAGTACCCGCGATGTCTCAATTTTGAGCATTTTCAACTAACAAGTTGACACGATAAAAAGATTAATATCTTCTTTTAAGTGTAGGAGTGTCGAAGTAATAAATAACCCGGCAAGACCGGGGTCGAACCACAGGGAGGTTATTGTACAAATTATAAATAACAATAATACAACAACAACAATAATAACAATAACAACAATAATAGTAATAATAGCAATAATAATAATAATAATAATAATAGTACTAATAATACTACTAGTAGTAGTAATAGTAATAATAATAATAATAATAAAGAAAAAGAAGAAGATGAGAACTTTGAGATGAAATATTAAAGCAAGGATTAAACAATGATAATAACAAATGTCAAGGTTAGAGGATCCACTAATGGTATGTCAAAGAAGTACAGTATAAACTCTTATTGTTCAATTGGAATCCACATATAAAGGAGGTTCCAATCATATTATAGATTGTTAACATGATTACATTAGTCATCTTATTCAATTAATGCTAATACTTGTAAATTTCATTAAGCATTCATGATTATAACTTATGTTAACAACAAATCAAGTTTCTTTCATATAACAAGTGTCGGTTATACTATACAGTATGGGCTATGCAAGTGCCAAGTATTTGTTGTACCAATTGTTATACAACATAAATCAAGATTAGTCATTTAACAAGCAAAGTATTAAAGAGTGAACAAGATAACAAATATAAAACATGTTAGTATCAAACATTAAAGTCCATATTAAGTTTATACCATACTTATTCCTACACCATTAGTGTAACCTTTTCACCTTGAGATAATTAACTTAGCTAGACATAATGAAAGAAAGAAAAATAGATAAACAAAATAAGAACATAAATAAGATAAGAGTTAACAAAGGAAAGGAAAGGAAATGAAAGACATAAACTTGATATTAATGAAAACAAAGCATAAACATTACAAAGAATACAAATAGAGAAAACAAGAGCATGATCTTGATCTGGACACCAAGATGCCTAAATGCATGGCAAATGCCTCCTTTTATAGGCTAAAATTGGGAACTATTGATTTGATGACTAAATGATGAGTAGGTAGCCAACCCTTGACTTGGTGACAATCCTTATCTTATCTTGTCTGCCCAAAACATCATTGATAACGTCAAAATTAGAGCCACTTGAAACATGAAAGTTCTAGGAAATTGTCTCCACTTTCTTGTGTAAAAAATGCAGCTCATTTTGACTTCTAGAACTCTCGATATGGCCAAAATACTGAACCATGCTCGGGCTGGAGGATAAATTCGGGCTTCTTTGTTGTTGCAATAATTTGGACTTGAAAATGGCCTTTTTAGATCTTAGGCTCCATATAAAAGTTGTAGGCCTATGTCTTACCTTTCCATCCATATAAAGTAGACCTAAATCTGAGATCTATAGCTCCAGATATGACCCAATTACCGAACAGTGTTCCGGTTTGGATTGCACCGACATCTCTTTTCTAAGTTTGATCATCTCTTTGCCTTTGCAATTGAAGTTCTTAAAGTCATCAATCAATCCTTTTATTTATGTGATAGGCCTGCATTTAAAATGGACATTTACCACAAATTAAAGGTATCTTATATTATTAGATAGATTATTATAAAACGTACTTTAGTTAAGGAGTTATTGATACTTCAAGTGCAAAATGATGATATAAAACCATGATAAAAATGCACTTTTGAGTACTAATCACAAGTCTAAGTACTCCATTGCTTTATTAGGGTCTTTACCTTTAAAAGTTCCATTGCACATCAATTCATCCATTTGCCTATCTCTAGGTGTTAACCCTTCATAAAAATGTAAAACCAATCTCCATGTTTCAAAACCATGATGAGGGCAAGTATTAAGTAAGTCTCGATACCTATCCCAATATTAGTAAAATGTTTCTCCTCGTTTTTAAGTGAACATGGTGATTTATCTTTTGAAAGAGTTTCTTCTGTGAGATAAAAAAACTTCTTTAAAAACTGTTGTTACATTTCATCCCAAGCACGAATGGATCCTAGTCTCAAATTTTGTTAAGCATTGATAATTATAACTTATGTTAACAACAAATTAAGTTCCTTTCATAGCTCAGGTGTCGGTTATACCATACAATATGGGCTATGAAAGTACCAAGCATTTGTTGTACCAAGTGTTATACAACATAAATCAGGATTAGTCATTTAACAAGCAAAGTATTAAAGAGTGAACATGATAACAAATAGAAAACATGTTAGTATCAAATATTAAAGTCCATATTAAGTTTACATTATACTTATTCTTACATCATTAGTGTAACCTTTTTACCTTGACATAATAAACTTAACTAAACATAATGAAAGAAAACAATAAATAAACAAAATAAAAACATAAATAAGATAAAAGTTAACTAAGTAAATGAAAGAAAATGAAAGGCATAAACTTGATATTAATGAAAGGAAAATATAAACATTACAAAAAATACAAAGAGAGAAAGCAAGAGTATAATCTTCATCTCGAAACTAAGATGCCTAAATGTATGACAAATGTCTTCTTTTATAGGCCAAAATTAGGAACTATTAATTTGATGACTAATTGATGAGTGGGTGACCAACTTTTGACTTGGTGACAATCCTTATCTTCTCTTGTCTTTCCAAAACGTTATTGATAACATCAAAATTGGAGCCACTTGAAAACATAAAAGTTATAGGAAATTGTCTCAGCTTTCTTGTGTAAAAAATTCAGGTCATTTGCACTTCTAAAACTCAAAATATGGGCCAACCACTTACAGTGCTTGGGCTGGAAGACAGATTCAGACTTCTTTGTTGTTGCTATAATTTGGACTTGAAAATAGCATTTTTAGATCTTGAGCTCCATATGAAAGTTATAGGCCTGTCTTACTTTTCCATCCATATAAATTAGACCTAAATTTGAGATCTATAGCTCCAAATATGACCCAATTACCGAACAATGTTTCGGTTTGGATTGCACCAGCATTTCTTTTCAAAGTTTGGTCATCTCTTTGACCTTGCAATTTTAGTTCTTAAATTCATCAATCAATCCCTTCATTTATGTGATAGGCCTGCATTTAAAATGAAAATTTACCATAAATTAAAGGTATCTTATATTATTAGATATATTATTATAAAACATGCTTTAGTTAAGGAGTTACTAATACTTCAAGTGCAAAATGATGATATAAAACCTTAATAAAAAATGCACTTTTAAGTACTAATCACATATTAATAGTTCCTAATTTTAACCTATAAAAGGAGGTATTTGTCATGCATTTAGGCATCTTGGTTTGCAAATCAAGATCATGTTCTTACTTTCTCTCTTTCTATTTTGTTATAATGCTTAGGTTTTATTTTCATTAATATCTTGTTTATCCCTTTCATTTCCTTTCCTTTACTTAGTTAACTTTTATCTTATTTATGTTCTTATTTGGTTTATATATTTTTCTTTCTTTCATTATATTTAGTTAAGTTTATTATATCAAGGTGAATAGATTATATTAATGGTGTAAGAATAAGTATAGTGTAAACTTAACATGGATTTTAATGTTTGATACTAACATGTTTTATATTTGTTATCATGTTCACTCTTTAATACTTTGCTTGTTAAATATGTAATCTAGATTTATGTTGTATAAACTTGGTACAACAAATGGTTGACACTTTCATAGCCTATACTATATGGTATAATCAACACCTTACCTATGAAAGGAACTTGATTTGTTGTTAACATAAGTTATAATCATGAATGCCTAATGAGATTTATAAGTATTAGCATTGATCGAATAAAATAACTAATGTAATCATGTTAATAATTTATAATATAATTGGAACCCTCTTTGTGTGTGGTTTCGAATTCTATAATAAGAGTTTATACTATACTTGTTTGATATACCATTAGAGGATCCTCTAACCTTGAAATCATTCAATCCTTACGTTAATCTGTCATCTCAAAGTTATCATCAACTTTTTTTTTCTTCTTCTTATTCTACTACTACTACTATTAATATTAATATTGTTATTATTAGTTTCTTATTACTATTAATAGTCATATTAATTCTATTATTGTTGTTATTACTATTACTATTATTGTTGTTGTTATTTATAATTTGTACAGTTAACTTCCCTATGGTTCGACCTCACTCTTACGGGATTATTTATTACTTCAGCACTCCTACACTTGAGAGAAAACATCAATCTTTTGGTCGTGTCAAACCTTCTTTGTGTGAGGTTTCCAATTGAATAATAAGAGTTTATACTATACTTGTTTGACATACCATTAATGGATTCTCTACCCTTGACATTTGTTGTTATCATTGTTTACTCCTTGTTTATCTTTCATCTCAAAGTTCTCATTAACTTCTTCTTCTTCTATTACTACTAGTACTATTATTGTTGTTATTGTTACTATTGTTGTTATTATTGTTGTTGTATTGTTGTTATCTATAATTTATACAATTAACCTCCTTGTGGTTCGACCCTGGTTTTGTCGAGTTATTCATTATTTCGACACTCTTACACTTAGGAGAATACATCAATCTTTTGGTCGTGTGAAGTTTTTGGCACTGTTGCTAGTGAGGTAAGTTCTAGTACAAATTATAGTATTTATTTTATATTCTCTGTTCACTTTTCTTGTACTAATTTTGTTTCTTCTTCTTTTGTTTTCTTTTTCCTATTATTATATTCCAACACATACATGCGAGTGTGGTTACGTACATGAAGTGGTAGACTTTGTAGGGTATCCTCATCATTTTTAGAAACTATGGCCGAAAAAGATAACCATTCGCTTCGTAATGAGAGCAACCGTGCTAAAATCCTTAGAGATCACATAAATCTTATAAAAACAAGTACATCATCATGTATAATTTTCCCCCCTGATGCATCTTATTTTAATTTTAAGCCATAAATTATTCAACTTTTACCTTCTTTTCATGGCTTAGATTTAGAAAATCCACACTTGCATTTAAGAAAATTTAAGGAGGTATGTAACACCTATAATGACTCAAATTGTAGCATGAACATTATCAAGTTAAAGCTTTTTTTCTTTTTCATTAAAAGATAAAGCTAAAACATGGCTACAAAATTTGAGACTAGGATCCATTCATGCTTAGGATGAAATGCAATAATAGTTTTTAAAGAAGTTTTTCCCTTCTTAGAGAACAAACTCTTTCAAAAGACAAATCACCACTTTCACTTAAAAACAAAGAGAAATATTTTACCAATGTTAGGATAGATACCGAGATTTGCTTAATACTTAGCCTCATTATGATTTTAAAACATAGAGATTTGGTTCACATTTTTGTGAAGGATTAACACCTAAAGATAGGCAAATGGTTAAATTAATATGCAATGGAACGTTTGAAGATAAAGACCCTGATGAAGCAATGGAGTATTTAGACTTGTTAGCTAAAAACGCTCAAATTTGGGACGCTACAGCCACGTATGAGGCACCAAGTAAAAATCACCCTCATACATCTAGTAGAGGTATGTACAATTTTAAGGAAGATCATGACCTCCAAGCGAAGTTTGCATCTTTAACTAGAAAAGTCGAGGCACCAAAATTGAAAAAGAGTGGTTAATTAAAATATGTTCAAGACATTATATGTCAAATCTGTGAAACCAATGAACACTTAACCAATGTTTGTCCGACCTTGCCTTTTTTTAAGTAATGTCTCCATAAACAAACTGATGCTTTAAATAGTTTGTAAAGGCCCAATCATAACCCATACTTGCAAACATATAACCCTAGTTGGAGAAATCTCCCAAATTTTAGTTGGAAGAGTGATAACAATAATGCATAAACTTCACAACCACCATTTCAAGCATACCATCATTTCCAAAATTCTTATAGATATGCACCTCCTTATGCTCCTCTTTGTAGAAAAAATCTTAAGGAAACATTGCATGCATTTATTAAAAAGCAAGATACAATCAATATTCAACTTGCTCAAAGCATGATAGATTTTAAAAATACTCATGCAAAATTGACATCTGCTCTTAGTTTCCAAGAGGAAGGTAAGTTTTTATCTCAAACACAATAAAATCCCAAGGCGCAATATAATATAAATACAAGTAGTTTTAAAAGTCAACACATGGATCAAGTCAAATCAATCACTACTCTTTATAATGGTAAAGTTGTCAAAAAATCCACTTTTTAACCTTGTAAGAAAAATGATAAGTCAATCTCTAAGGGTAAGGAAGTGGTTGAATCTGAATATTACAAAGAAAAGATGGATTCCCCGCTAATACTTCCATTTCCTCATGCCATCACCAAACAAAGAAATATCAATCACAACTCTAAAATCTTTAAAACTTTCAAATAGGTAAGGATCAATATAACTTTGCTAGATGCTATTAAATAGGTTCCTTCATATGTTAAATTTTTGAAAGATTTGTACACTGTGAAGAGAAAACTAAATGTGAAAAAGAAAACCTTTTTAACCCACCAAGTAAGTGTCATTCTTCAAAACAATAATGTTTTGAAATATAAATACCCTAGTTGTCCTGTAATTTCTTGATTGAATATAGAACATAAAATTGAAAGAGTCTTGCTTGATCTTGGAGCTAGTGTGAATTTACTTTCATATTTAGTCTCTTAGGGTCTCAATCTAGGTGAGTTAAAACTAACTTCTCTAACTTTTTTACTTGTTGATAGATTTGTAAAAGTGCCTAGAGAAATAGTTGAAGATGTGTTAGTACAACTTGATAAATTCATTTATCCTATAGATTTTATTGTCTTGGACACACAACCTATTGAAGCACATAATTCATTTTCTATTATTTTAAGACGTTCATTTCTTGCAACTTCTAATGCATTGATTAAGTGTAGGAATGGACAAATGAAACTATCTTTTGGAAACATGACATTAGAGATGAATATTTTCAACAATTGCAAACAACCTGGAGATGATAATGATTCATAAGAAGTAGATCTTATTGATGAATTAGTTTATGATTAATTTGGATCAACTATGAGTAAAACAGAGTTTGATGACTTTGAAAATGTGGAAATGAAGAAATCACATATGAAAAAGGCACCAAAAATATTGATATAGATGTTTTGTCAAAAGTGATAACAAATTCGACATCTAACATCACACCAATTGATGAATACTTTCCTGACAAATCCTTACTTTGTCTTAGTCTAATGCCTCGGTATGATAAAAATATCAATTTTCTTACTTTAGGAGATTTGCCAACTTATTAGAGTACCCAAAAGAAAGGAAAGTTTTTGAATGAAGTGAATAACTTTTATTAGGTTGACCCTAACTTATTCAAATATTGTCTTGATCAAATATTTCAAAGATGCATTCTTGATAATGAGGTAAGTAGTGTCATTAAACTTTGTCGTTGTAGAGTATGTGGGAGTCATTTCTCGTCAAAAAAGATAGTTGCAATAATCTTTCAAAATGGATTTTATTGGCCCACCATGTTCAAGGACACATATATTCTGCAAAACTTGTGAAAATTATCAAAAAGTTGATACTGGTCAAAAAGTTTTGTTTTATAATTCTCAACTCCATTTATTCTCTAGAGCGCTAAGATCATGATGGCGTAATCCATTTATTAAGAAATATGTGTATCTTTATGGGGCCTTTGATATTTAGAATCCAAAGAATAATAATGTTTTTAAGGTAAATAGACATCATTTAAAAGCTTACATTAATAATTTTTCTAGTGAAAATGAATCCACTAGTTTGAATAATCTTGTAGATAAAGGTTGATTATTTTATTGTTCTCACATTCTTTTTGTGTTTTGTTTTTTTTTTGTTTGTCACTCTTGGTTTGCTAGTCTCTTTCACATCGATTAAATGGTAGATAACGGTACTCCATGGCTTTTAAGTTGGTTCTTTCAGTTTCCCATGATAACTGATATTTATGTATATATTTGTTCAATTCCTTGCTTCTTCTCTTTTCTTTGAATCTCTTTTTCACTTCTCATCTTAAAAAATGAACACCACTCTTGAAAAATGAAAAAAGTATTTTTCCACTTTGCCTCAAAATGTGATTACAAAAATAGACCAAACTAGGTGTGTAAGATTGAGGTTATTAATGAACAATGGAATTCCTAAAGAGATTCACTAGCTAATTGAAGCAAAGATCCAATTATCAAGTGAGTCTTTCAATTCTTTTATTTCATAAATGCCTAGGATAGGTAAAAGCACTTTTACAAAGAAACATCATGCAAAACAATTGAAAGTTTGTCATCGATGTGCCAAATGGACTTATAATGCACAATGTCATTCTTTAGGAATAGTATCTATAAATTGTGAAGATAAAATACAATTCATTAAGGATGACTTGAGTAAGAGTCTTTAGATAATCTTCTATTGACTCTTGAGACACATCTTAGTGAAGATGTGTATCGTGCAATTCATGATTTATGGCCTCATTTTCATAAAAAAAACATGATCGACTTAGTCTTTGAAATCTAACTAAAAAAGGTCTTATTTGTCAGTTTTTAAGAAAATTGAATGGGAAGCTTATCCTCAACGCATAGAGGGCATTTAAGTCCTTCTTGTAAGTAAAATCAAAGGAAGATGTGAGCCACCACAATCACAACCATGATTTTAGTTTTAGTTTGTAAAAATTTATGTCTTTTGGTTTTATTAATAATATAATATTTGTGTTTTGTTGTTTCTTATATCCGTTTAAGTGTGTTTAAGGTTCTTTAGTAGTTGTTGTTTCAGGTAATGTCTTCTATTCTCTATCTTTCAACCTAAAAACATTAAGGACAATGTCTTTTTTTGGTTAGGGGGAGAGGGTAGTAGTTGATATTTTAAAAAAAAAAGCTAACTGTGTTTTCTTTTTCATAAACCATTTGCAAACTGTTGTTACTAAGATGACAGAGTAAGGAGGAATTTTATAGACTCTTGAGATGTATCTTGGTAAATATTTTTCAATGGTTATTTGTAATATTCATAACAAAGTCTATCATAATACTTCTTGAAATATTCAAGTTTACAAAATCTTGCATTGTTATCACTTAATTCTAATGATATACTTATTTAACATGTATTCTTAAACCTTAATTTTCACACACACACACACACATACTTTAATATATGATTGTAGGTTGCACATTGAATTATTGCATTATTTATGTTCTTTTGTTAAAGGTAACAATTAAGAGAAAGGGTTAATATATAATTTGAAAAAAAGAAAAAAAGAAAAGAAAAAATGATGATAATAAAAATATAGATAAGTTTGGTTTCATAGCCTCTCTAACCTAAACAATTAATTCTGAAGGAGTGTCTTAACACCTAATACCCTAAAGTCAACTAACTTGGGAGCTATTAACCCAATACTTGTTACATAGGTTTAGAAGAAAAGCTTAAGGGAATAAAACATTGCACTATCTACGTATCAGTATCTACAACTTGAGTTTCTAAGCTTGTACGAGTGTCTCAATACCTAATACTGACACGACAAAAATATTGATGTCTTCTCCCAAGTGTAGGAGTGTCGATGTAATAAATAACCCAGCAAGACCGGGGTCGAACTACAGGGAGGTTATTGTACAAATTATAAATAACAATCATACAACACCAACAACAATAACAACAACAATAACAATAATAATAGTAATAACAGCAATAATAATAATAATAATAGTACTAATAATACTAGTAGTAATAATACTAATAATAATAATAATAACAACAACAATAATAAAGAAGAAGAAGAAGATGAGAACTTTGAGATGAAATATTAAAGCAAGGATTAAACAATGATAATAACAAATGTCAAGGTTAGAGATTCCACTAATGGTATGTCAAACAAGTATAGTATAAACTCTTATTATTCAATTGGAAACCACACATAAAGGAGGTTCCAATCAGATTATAAATTGTTAACATGATTACATTAGTCATCTTATTCAATTAAT